>VDFB02000017.1:83389431-83450057 GCA_007258455.2 Sequoia sempervirens
ATTAGTTTGGTCACATGACAAATAACACAAAAATTACACCACCTTGTAACTTTACACTACATGCATCTGATGCTTTTTCCATCTATTAAAAACTCATCACCACAAGAAAATGGATTGGATATATGAAAAAAAGAGAGAGGTTATTATAGAGGGGCCCACATGACCCTATACCTTTAGACAGGATGGTTATAAGTGCCACAATTTCTTAGAAAGAGCTCATCAAAGTTTGCTACTTTTTCACACTTTGGTCTCTTAAGAGAAATCATCAGTGCAATGTAGCCTGCAATGTTTTGGCATGTTGGGGTACAAAATATGACATTCCCTAGTGTAAACCTACCCATTTAGATGTGATGGAACTGTTGATTTGGTTGCATGATGAACATAACAAAAAGAAAAATCCACCTTACAATGTTACACTACATGCACAGAGGCATCTTAAGGGGCAACAAAAAGGGGTCTATCATTACACAAAGATGAGAACAAAGTCATTCCCAAGTGCTAGTTGCTACTAATGTTAATCAACTTGGCTAGAACCTAAATATGAACCTTTCAATTTTGAAGGAAGAAGTTGTCAGTATGATAGAGAATGCACACTTTACAATTGAGACTGAATAAATAGAAGCACATGATAACCCTATCTTAGAGTAGAATATTAAAAATATCAAGAAAAAGACAAAAAATAATACAAATATTGTAAATGATTAATCTTTTACAAAAATGTGAATGTTGACATGGATACATTAATATTGCAAGATAAGACTCCATTCAAAGTGAATGAAGGGACAATTTACAATTGATACATCAATCTTGTAGTTGATAACAATTTGTTCAAAGTGCAATGAAAAAGGTGGAGATGACATTAGAGATGGGAATTCAAATCTATGTTGCCAAAATGTTTATAATCTCCAATATCCTATACATATCCATTTCTATTTCAAGGAATTCAAGAGTGAAGGAAAGATAATTGGAGAGGTATATTATGAAAATCATTTTGCTCTTTATAAAATTTCTTTATCTTCAAGATTTTCATTTTCAACTATAATATAACTTCTCTCTCATAACTATCATTCAAACCTTAATACTTTTCTCCTCATAAATCTACTACTAATGCCTTCCTTATGATTCCCTACTTTGTTATATTGACCTTTTAATTGTATAGTGGCATGTGTAGGTCATATTTTTCTTTATGTCCTTTTGGTTATCTCATTTTCATGACATTTATCTCCATCATTGCAACCCTTCTACTATGTTTTTCAAACAGAATTGTATGAAGAGTTTCAATAGGGGTATTGATAGTTCATTTTGGTCTCATTTTCACTTGATAGTGAGACACAATAAAAGATAATGAATGTAATTTTCATCACAACAGAGTCCATTGTGTACCATTTTAAATAGACCTAACATAAATATGCATATAATTTTCCCAATATTAACTGTATATGTGTAAAAATGTGGTAGGAATAAAATGAGAAACTTTAAGTTAAAGAGGGGTAGTAAATCCTTCCTATGCCATATGAAATTTGGAACCAAAACATAAGTAAAATTGAAATGTGATAGCAGAAGGTCTAACTATCAATTGTAATACATTAATATCAAAAATTCTAACTATCAACTGTTTCTATTGAAAACATAGAAACACAAATAGTTTTATGCTTACAAATCAATCCAATGAACCATCAAGGTCTACTCTACTCTTTATTGTGTCAAGTATTGTCTCATGGTTATACTCACACACCTTCCACAAGTTATTATTCAAAGGTCTACCACCATATTTGATCAAATGAACATTAGATTCCATGACAAGGTTTGAGTAATGAAGAATCTTCCAATGCATGTCAAAGTCTTGAAACAATAAAAAATTAACACTCTTAATTGGGTACCTTCTAAGCCATTTTCCAGTAACAAGCACCGAGCTTGTAGGGTATTCAATGTTTTCTTCATTTTTAACCGGGGCCTCCAAATTTTTTTTGGCCTCAACACAATGACACAAGTAATAATATATTCCATCTTTATTTTATTCATCTACAATAACTACATAAACATGCCGCACATTGATATGTGCATCAAATTAGATGAATTTAGTCAACATTAGAAAAACACTACAAACTAAAATAACATTAGGAATTTCTAAAACTATGCAAGTAGATATATTACTTGGTTGAACTAGGTTTGATATGTGATCAAATTCAATAAATAATTCCATTTGTGTCAGTTGTAGTGTCATCGGGAGCCGATACGTGTCAAGTGGGCTTAGACATCTTAACCACCATTCATCAACCCACTCCTTTGACTCACACTCATTCCATGATTGAATTGTACATGAAGAAAAAAATCCTGCCACCTTGCACATATGGATACTCTATGAACCTACATTAGAGCTTTTGAAAGAGTGTATCTCACTTGATCATGTTAGTGTACAATAATCCTCATATTGTGAAATGTTAGTATCATCTATCAATTTAAAAACTCTACAAACTAAAGACATACCTTCATTACCTAGAACCATCGAAGCATTACACTACTTGATGATTGATTTCACATTTATCAACTTTGTATTTTCTTTATAATTTAACTATTCTCATACTATGGCTCTTTTGATACATTCTCTTTCACCATCATGCTCTCCCTTTCGATTCCTAGCCTCACAAAAGTTCCACATATGTTAAAAACCTATAATATTATGTATCTTACTCAACCAATAGAACATCCACGAGTTCTTGAATTGTGATGCACACTTATCCAACCATATGATATGGTGATGGAATGATATTCCCTTCTATCCAAATCATGGTAGAACATCGAAATCAACCTTGCATGAACTTTGTAGAATGTGTGTGATCATCACTAATATAAAAATGATACTCCCTTATGATCTTTATGTCATCCTTGGTATTGTCATTGGCATGAATGAATGTTATGTGCATAAATATATCAACCTATGTGGAGTTGTAATACTATGATTGCACCTCATGTTGTGGTTGTAGACTGTAGTTCTCTACAAATTCAACAACTGAAACATTTCTACCAAGTGGACACATGTCCATGCATAACTTGAATTGAAATTCCAACCATTGAGCTCTATGGGCATTCCTTTCATACTCATACACTAAACTATCATGAAATATAGACATAACTTGATACACTGGAATCTTTTGAATAACCAAATCATACCTTTTTTCTTCTTTTCCATATTTTTAATTGTAGGCCACTATCTTATACTTGCCAAATTCTACTATTTCATTTCTAACCGCATGTGTACTTTTCATATGTTCACATATTGGCATGCATTGCAAGCCACCAGAATGCTGACATGTGCCATCCAAGCATAATTTATTGTACAATAATTGACCTTCCTTTCTTTCACATAAAATTGTTGATATGAAATCTCTTGAAGATGTAGATGGGGCATGTCTACCACAGTCTTGTAAAAAATTTCTAGTATGCAAATCTAAAAATATACATAAATAAACATCAAAATGGTTAGAAAACTCAATATTTTCTCTATAACAAGTGGTGTGTGTGTGTGATTTATTTGACATAGAAAGGCTTTAGCATTTCAAAAATATTTAAAAAAAATTAACTTGAGGATACATCTCTAGAAATTTACCAAAAAATTGTGTTTGAGTCATATCCAAAAAATACTTTAGATGTGGCTCACGATTTCGACTACCAATTCTCCTTCTTACAACATCTCTTTGATTTAGAGATGTTATAATTATGGAGCCTTGCAACATGAGCATGAAGTGTATATGGGTTGTGTTGGTCATTCTTGTGTTGTCATTGATGTCAACATGGTGACAACTATATGGGAAGATTACTTAGTTAACCATGTTATTATATCTCATTTAGACAACTATATCCTAGACCTTGAGAAGTTTTGTGTGGTGATTAGAAAGTTATCAGTGACAGAGTTTAGCTCTTTATTCCATTGTTGTTTCTCTACTCAGAATATTAGTGTGAGACTGCATTTTATTAAGGAGAAAATTCTAATGTTTTGGTTCCAATGGTAGTCTCTATGATGGTAGTGTGATGAGAAATTGATGTAATATCATATCTGAAAGGTGTTTTCTTTGAGGACTGTACGTTGTTTTGGATTTTCTATGGTTAATTCCTAGTCTTGGCCAACCTAACATATGGCATACATTAAGAATACTAGATATACTTTATGGATGATCGTTGACTTGATATAATGCACTACATGGAAAAAAATGTTTTTAAACCATATATAGTGTCAAAAAGAGTTTTTTTGATTGTTTTGATTTCATCTAATTAGGTTGACCTAATTGATAAATGAGATATACTTGTATATATAATATTCTTGAAGAGGAAAGGAATAAGGTGGTGGTGTGTAGAGAAGTTTAAAAGTGTGAATATGGAAGGAGAAGGAAGAGAATTATGGTGAAGTGTGAAGAGGATCAAGGGATATATGAAAATGCGAGCCTAAATGATTTATTAGTTAAGGATCATAACAGAATCATTGAGAGACTGTTGTGAGAATTAGTACTTCTTATTGAGAGCTTCATTGGAACTGAACCCTACACACAAAAGGTGTATTATATTAATTCATACTTTTGGCAGTGATCCACAATCTTTGTATCTTGGTAGTTATACATCTTTTGTATTTAGGTTGTGATCCTTTCAAGGACAATGAGCCCTATAATATCTTGTATCTAGATATAATATATTGTGAGTTAATCCTCACTGTGGTTTTTCCCATTTTGGGTTTTCCACATAAAAATCCAGTTATTCATGTGTGTTGGTGAATTGATTTGTTTTCATGTTATCTCTTGTTGATATAGTCAAAATTGTGATAATGTTTAGATGGATTTTATTTGAATGGTTTTATGGAATATGATTCACCCCCTATTTCAGATATTCAATAATTAGTATTAGAGCTCGATTCCTTTGAACGAGCCTAACAACTTGAGAAAGGTCCCAGAATTTGATATAAGAAAAATTTTCCTCTAGAAGTGAACTCTACTAAATATTCAGAAGAAATTGAAAATCTAAAGAATAAGCTAAAGGAAGTGAATGATTGTATCAAGGATCTAAGGAGAAGATATGAAGATTCCTATGATCAATTGAGAAGAGAACATGATGAGATCAATGAGATACTACAACAATTGGAAGAAGTGAAGGTAATTGAAGTATGTTATCAAGTTGACATTCAATAGAAAATAGCTGAATGTGTCAAGCTTGAGAAAGAAACATAAATATTTAGATCAAATTTGGAAAAGGAAAGAAGATTTGAGGATAAATTTAAGGCAAGTTCTTAAATGCTTGATGAGTTGATTATTTCTCAAAGACCGGCAATTAATAAAAGTGGTTTAGAGTTTGAAGAAGGAGAGAGTTCAAAATCAAAGCAATCTCTTGAGAAGAAGACTTAATGCAAAGATGGAAAAATCAAGAACTTAAGAAACAATTCCAAAAGGATTTGCATCAAACAACCTAATGCTCAAAGGTACTTTTCTTTCAATGGTGTTTGTCATTCCTACAATAAATTTGGTCATTGGGAAAAGGACTAAAAAAGTAGAATGAATGATACTTTATCATTCTCTGGAAAATGTTTTAAGTGCAAAAGGTTTGTACATAAGGTTAATCAATGTGAATATAGATTGAATAAAAGAAAGTATGGAAGGAAGAATGTTGTTTGTTGTGATTGCAACAATTTGTAACATCTTGCTAATAAATGTAGAAGGAGAAAAGATAACTATCTAGAAAAGAAGAATGAACCAATCATTGATCCAAAAGAAGTAAGAAAAGAGATGAAGAGAATTTGGAGAAATGAAGGAGAATTCAAGCAAGTTGAATA
The DNA here is from genome assembly GCA_007258455.2 of Sequoia sempervirens. Taxonomy (NCBI): domain Eukaryota; kingdom Viridiplantae; phylum Streptophyta; class Pinopsida; order Cupressales; family Cupressaceae; genus Sequoia; species Sequoia sempervirens. The sequence continues at coordinate 83,395,244 of VDFB02000017.1, forward strand.
AGAATCATCAATCTTATATGTGCCGACTTCTTGTGTAGATACTCCCATCAATTTTTTAGTCTAGAAATGACTAAGGGGGAGCAATCATTAGAAAATATAATAAACCCCATCATTGATACTTATGTCATATCATGACAGAAGTATATTTAATGTGGTAATCAATTCAAGAAATTTTTCTAGTCTCATGTGTGAAGAATGAATTTTGTAGAATTTGAAAGGATGGAAGCACACACAAATTTTGAAGCAATCTACTTGCAATTTGAAGAATTTATTGAAAAATCATTTAGAATGATAGAAATAAATTTAGATGTATCAAGGAAATCGCATTCAAAAGGAATATGTATTTTTGGAGAAGCGTGCAAAGGAAGTTTGGAGATACTAGAGTAATTCATAGTATCAAGGTTTGAAGGGAAAAGAGATCAAAGTGGATTCAAAGAATGCTTTGGAAGTTGGATATCTATCATATTCTTTATTGGAAATTACAAAGGTATTCCTGCTTGCACAATCTTTCACCTTTTTTTGGAAATGGATATTTTGAAGGTTGTGAATATTTCAGATAGATTGCAAGTCAATTTGAGGAAACATTTGAAAAATCTATCAGAAGAATCAATTGGTGCATTCTCTTGCATTCCTCATAGAGTGTTTCCCACTAAAGATATCTATGCATTTGTTTATAGTAAGATAGAGGAAATGTCACTAGTTCAGTTAAGTATCCTATGGCAGAATGAGTTGGAAGAAAATCATGATGTTTACAAAATATTAGTTAAGAAGAAGTTGGATGTGTGGAAAAAATCCCCTCTATTTGAATTCAACAGGAAGTATATGTTGAATTGGAAAAATGAGAGGGGGATGAATCAGTTTTTACATATTTTAATCTTTAATTCAATTATTGCAACTAATACTTAAACTAATTAAATGATCAATCATTAGATGTCAATGCATAAACACAATAACACCAAATTTATGTGGAAAATCCAATGAGGGAAAAACCATGGTGAGGATTAACTCAAACTATAGAGAATATCAAAACTAATTACAAAAAAGCTCACTACCTAAAACAAGGCTTACTGCCTGAGATAGGGACTCACTATCCATAACAAGGACTCATTCTCCAACAAGGCTACAATCTGGAGGGCTCATTGCCACAAAGATACAAAGAAGACAAAGAAGACTTGTTGCAAAGAGACGACAATCCCAATGCAACAAAGGATTCCACCACAATCACTTGATCAACTTTCATAAATGATAGAGTTCACCTTCTGATCACTGCATTTGAAAACTTAGCATTAAGCTTCACACTGATCTACCAAACACTTAACTCACACACACTTTCTAAATAGCATCAAAGTCATGTATGCTCTTTCACTTATCTTCCTACTTTTATTTTGTATATTTTTCATTACTATCTCATCCTATAATTATACTATCTCCAACCTTGAAAAGATACAAATTCAATCATCCAAATTCAAATTCAAATCAAGTTGGCACCAAAACATCCTAGGGTGGAATTAAAATGAGGGAAACCCAAACACATGCTTCACCAAGACCCAAAATAGATCCAACATGCTTCATTAACTTCGAAGATAGTGATTAACAAATGGTCGACCAAACCAATGTAAAACACAAAAAAAATAAGCTTGAAACTTCCAGAACAAAAATATCTTCATTGCAATCAAAACACCTTAACTTTAGAATTGCAAGTCAAAAAACTTCATCAAAGAGAAATACAAACTGGCAACTTTTCTCCCAGACCTCAGACAAAAAAACATAGTTCACAACTGCTGAACACAACTCAAACTTCACAATGAACCAATAGCCAAAAATATGGAGATAGCAACCTTCAACAACCATGACCAACATATTTGAACTGCACAAACATAGGGAAAAGTATAGGATCATCATCCTGAGCAACAACTGAATACCTATAATCTTCCTTTAATACAATTTTCTCAATATCCTCGACATATACAACCAACAACAACTAGTATATAACTAGTTGACCAGTTGAAATCAATGACAACACTTTCATTCCTTTTTCCATTCTTGCATCAATCTCCCCCTTTGTCATTGAAAGCAACACATGATGTGAAAAACCATCAAAGACACTATACCAGTTTTGAATATACTTGTCAAGATTTTTCTTTTTGCTTCTCCCACTTAGAAGACCATCTACCTCATTACCTACTTTTTTTCATTATCTTTCTCTTATTTTCATATGCTTTCTCTCTCCCTTTGAAATCAATGGAAATGGAAAAAAATATATATTCATTGAATCTTCGTTTGACATGAAAATAGAATACTCACAATGACAACACTTGAAACTACCTGCTCCACCTGAGAGGTAGTCACCAAAAAATAAGTCCAAAAAGATAGAACCACGAATCCACTATACTAATGAATCCCCAAATGCATCTTAGTTTATGAAAGGAGAGGCAACAACCTCTAACTTCTCTCAAAGATACTCAAAAGTATCTTTAGGAAGATTCTTTGTAAATATATCAACAATCTGATCCTTTGTCAGAATATACCCAAGCTTGACTTCATTCTCTATGACCTTCTCTCTCAAGAAATAATATCTGATAGATATATGCTTTTTCTCGAGTGCATCATAGGATTCTTCAAAATGTTAACTACACTTGTATTATCATAGAAGATAGAAATGGGATCATCATATAGAACTACGATATCTTTCAATGTTTGTTTCATCCATAGAACTTTGTACAACAAGATGCAACATCAATATACTTAGCTTCAGCAGTAGACAAGGAGACTGAATCTTTCTTTTTTCTCAACCATTCCACCAATGTGCATCCAAGAAAGAATGCACCACCACTTGTACTCTTTTTTTCATCTACACATCTGGCCCAATCTACATCTGTATATGCACTAAGTGTAAAGAAAGTATCTTTAGGATACCATAAACCATAATCAAGAGTGCCATTCAAATATATGAATATTCTTTTAACTATAGCAACATGTGTTTCTTTTAGATCTTGAAATCTAGCCACAAGACAAACCCCATGCATAATATCTAGTCTAGTAGAATTCAAATACAATAGTCCACCAATCATAGATCTATACTTGCTTTGATTAGCCTTAGGTGAATCATTGTCTTTTCCCAATTTGTATCCAGTCACTATAGGAGTACTTAATAGTTTGGAACCATCCATCTTGAACTTCTTCAACATCTTTCTCACATACTTAGACTGTGAAATGAAAATTCCTTTCTCTATTTGATTAATCTATAGCCCAAGAAATAAATTCATCTCCCCAGACAAATACATCTCAAATTCTTTTTGCATCTCTTCCACAAACATCTTGCACATCTTTTCATTTCCTCCAAAGATAATGTCATCAACATATACAACCACAATCAAGATTTTGTCATTTTTAATCTTAAAGTAAAAATTATTGTTTGTTGTGCCTTTGTTAAATCCTTGTTGAATCAAATACTTGTATAACCTTGCATACCAATCTCTAGGAGCTTGCTTCAATCCACATATAACTTTCTTCAATCTACACACCATATTCAATTGATTTGTTAACTAAAATCCTTTTGGTTGTTTCATGTAGACTTCTTCCAACTCACCATTCAGAAATGCTAACTTGACATCCATCTGATAGACTTTGAAATATTTATAAATAGCCAATGCTAAGAAAATCCTTATAGCTTCCATTCTTGCTACTAGGGAAAAATTCTCCTGAAAATATATTCCTTCTACTTGTGAGTAGTCTTTACACACAAGCCTCACTTTGTTTCTATCAACTTCTCCATTCTCATTCAACTTATTTCTGAATACCCATTTTGATCCAATGATATTTTTGTCTTCCAGTCTTGGGACCAATTCCTAAGCCTAATTCTTCTCAATCTACAAAATTTATTCTTTCATTTCTTTCTTCCAATGTTCATCTTTACAAGATTCACTTACTATCTTCGGTTCAATCTCAAAGAATAATTTTTTTTTTACTTCAGCAACAACTTTTCTTGTTAACACACCTTTTGTTTTGTCTCCAATAATCTGACCTTCCAAATGATTCCTCTATACATATTTCGGTGTCCTATGGGACATCACCGGAGCATCTTCTTCTCTTTCATTCTATTCATCCTACTCTTTTTTCTCATATTTATCTTGTTCTTCCACAATTTCTTCACAGTCATGTTCATTAGACACATATCTATCAATATCAATAGAATTCTTCACTGTCTCATCAACCTTCACATTCAAGCTCTCTACAATATTTCTCAGTCTTTTATTGAAACATCTATATGCCTTACTTTTGATAGAGTATCCAAGAAATATTCCTTTATCACTTCTTGCATCAAACTTGCCCAAAGTTTCTTCATCTCTTCTGATATAGCATTTTCTTTTGAATACCTTGAAATATTTAATTGTAGGAATTCTTCTAAGTCATAGCTCATAGGGATTCTTTGTACTGTTTTCTCTTGATTGAACTCAATTGAACACATATACAACAATATGAATAGCTTATTTCTAGTAAACTTCTAGTAATCTTGCTTCACTGATCATTGACCTAGCAACCTCTTGAATTGTTCTATTTTTCCTTTCAACGACTTTATTCTGCCGAGGAGTTCTCAGAGCAGATAACTATCTCTTTATTCCATGCACTTCGCAAAACATATTGAACTCATGGGAGGTTAATTCTCCACCTGTATCAAATATTAAGCATTTTATCTTAAAATTCACTTTATTTTCAACCATAGCCTTGAATTCCTTGAATCTATCTAATGCATTTGATTTCTCTATAAGAAATGTAACCAATGTATATCTAGAATAATCATCAATCAAAAGCATAAAGTGCCTTTCACCAAGTAGACTTTGCACTCTCATAAGACTAGAGAGATCTGTATGAACTAAATCCAATAATCTAGTAGGACATTGTTCTCTTGATCAGTAATGATTTCTTGCTTGCTTTCCAAACTAACAATTCTTGCAAATAGCATTGATAGGATTTGTAATTCTCAATAAATATCTCACGACCTGAATAGCACTAATCCTTTCCAATTTATTAAAATTCATGTGACACATTCTCCTATTACATAACCAACTATCATTTATCTAAGTCATAAAGCATCGTCCATTAGCACCCTTAAGTTGATAAATATTCCCTTCATATTTCTTTCTTGTAGCAATCAATGTTTCAGATCCTTTTTGGATCTCACATTTCTCATCCTTCAACACAAGATCATATCCTTTTCTATACATCTTGATGGTGATTCTTTAAAGAACTAAGTAGATCTCATCAAGCATCTATGAATTTTCTAGATTCAATTCTTGAATACTTAGGAGATGATTGGCTAACAATTGAGAAGAAACTATAAGGCTTCCCCCCTGCACTTTAGGCTCTACAAAACCTAAGAGGGTATTCCCACAATGTGTATCTTATGATCCTTTAAACAGCTCTACCACACATTTCATAATAAATAGATTATTCTCATTGACATGCTAAGTACATGAAATCCTTCAAGAAATTGGTGATTTCTTGAGAAGAATTAAGCACCTAAAGTTGAGAATACCAGACAATACCAACTACACATACAATAAAGTGGTTGATATTTTTTTTTATAAATTTCATTCTCAAATTGAAGTACTAGAACTATAAGAAATGCACTCAACACCTTTTAGATTAGTGTCTTATCTCAAGGTAGGGAGTCAGAACATAATAAATTGAACTATGAGGTAATGTTAGTTCCAAACATTCATAATATTCATGAAATTGCATTACAATTCACACATCACATACCCATACTCTATGACTACTTATCAAATCCACTAAACACTTATATGAATTCATGCTTTAATCAAGGTATTTTAACTGATTCATTGAATCAGGGCCAAAATTAAAACATGCTTCATTGCAAAATAATGATGAACATTAATGAAAGGACCATTGATCAAATTCTCGTTAATAACTCATATGAATGTTATAGATGGAGAGACAATAGACTCAAAATATTTTCATTATTCATTTAGACATACTTAGAAACCACAAAATTTATGAAGTATAATTTCTTGACTCAAAACTCTAAGATACAAACTCAAAATGTATTTTCTCTGTGTTCTCATTTTGCACTTTCAAATATAGAATTCAACAAGAGACTCGCACAAATGGCCTTGAATTCCATTTTATAAGAATGAGGGACAAAAACAAGCTTCAAGCTAAAATTTACACATGTCACATTTTCATTTGAAAAACTTCACTGATCATCCATAAGGAATGGTTACAACAGACTGAAGAATATTCTCATAAGAGACAAAAGTTATATTGTAGTCAGTGGAGATCCTCGCACCTTCCAAAAGGAAATTCATTGAAGAGAGTGGTCTTCAAACCATTGGATCATCTTTATCATTCTCTTCACCAAAGACAAAAGTGTGCAAAAGGAGGGAAAAGGTGGATCATAATCTAGATCAACATCCAACAGTAATCCAAGTCATCAATACTTAGCTTTACATATTGTAATTTTAAATTTGAGTTCAACATATCTTTTATGCATTGTAATCTCTTAGGCCAGACTTGCAATATACTCAACCATGTATATGTTTTCTCCATCTAGGTACTTACAACTCCAAATTATCAATAAAAATATTCTTCACCAATTAATAATGTGTTAGAAGGACAATCAAATCCAATGATTTCATCTATCTTCTTTCTATATGGAACATATTTTTCCATTATTGAATTGGCTTCTTTATCAAAGTCTTCTAGGAATCTGATAATAAAGGATAGTTTCTCAAGATTATTCTTCAACATGTCAATATTAACACTCTCATAGATAAGAGATGCTTGATAAACAATAGTTGTATCCACCCGATCCTTCCATGTTTGTAGAGGTTTTACCTCATCAAATGTGTGTTGAATATCAGGTAGCAACACCAATTTTTCTTCATAAAACTTTAATTTTAATTCTATTATTTTCACCTCCAAAGGATCAACATACCCTTAAAACTTTTTTTCTTTGATCCCATCAATGAATTTATAAGTTGGGTTGATCTTTGGATACCCATCCTTCTGATGTGCAGCCCCAATTGCTATGAGCTTCAAGTTGCCAACCCTGGGAATCCATTTTTCCAAGATTGGGGTAGCTAAATCCTTGTCTCTTTGGTACAACCTTATTGCTTTCAACATCAAAGAATAATTTGAATGAACACTATTTAATTTTCTCATTCATATGTTCCAAAATAGTATGAACAATCTTGGAATTATTCTCATACATAGTGTCTTGAACTTGTTCAAATAATTTCTTATATACATAAATTTATAAGAATAATTGCATCTTGGAGGACTCATTTGATGGAGCTACACCTGATGTGCTTGGCTCCTCAACTACAAGTGGCTCTTGGCCAAATTTGTATGGCACTATTTCCAAGGAAGGTTCTAGAGGAGGAGGCGAATGAGGATGTGTTATGGGAGAGGTTGGTGTAGCATGACTTGAGTTAGATGGGCCTTGACTTCTCAATGTTTCCACTTGTTTTTTATACAATGCTAGCTCTGTTTCTAATACAACTACCTTTTGTTGACTCTTATTGTAATCATCAACAAGTTAATTATATTTTCTCCTATATGTGTCTCTATTAGTAGTGAGCCTTTCCACTTTTTCCTTAGTGAATTTAGCAACATTTATTGTCATGTCAATTGCTTCCATTGTTGGAGTGTCAAAGAATCTCCTTATCATCAATTGTCCACTAAAGTTAGCTGGTTTTACAACTCTTGGCTTCCATGAACCTGGAGACAATGACAAAACTACCAAGGCATCCCATTCCTCACTAAAATTTGATCCCTGTAGTGCCAATTTGGCTTCTTCCTCAATTTAAAATATGGGCTTTTTAGATCTCCTTATTGTGTCTAGCACAATTACATCAACAATATCCCATTTAGGTAGCAATAGTACACCACTTTCTTGCACAAGTGCTCTGTCTTCTTCTGTTGTGATAGCTTGAAAACCATTCCTCATTGTTTTCCTTACATTTTCCTGAATAACCTCCTTAGGGAGTTTAGGATGCAAGCTCCTCTCCTTTACCACATTCTCAACATATTCTAGAGCCTTAGCTCTCCATACAAAATCTTCAAATTCCTTTGTTTCAATAAAAGAATCATCCTCAATAAATTCCTTGCAAGCCTCTTAGCTCAAATCATCTGCATTATTTAAACCACATACATCAGCCTTTCCAAGTCTAAGGCTACTTTCCCCTAAGATTTATGCAATACCCCTTGGGGGAGAAGGAATTCCTTGTTGCATCTCTTCAGGTGTAACCATAATATCATCTTCCTCTATATCAAGGTAATCAACTACCCCTCTCACCTCAGTCCTTTTCTTTTTGGCTATTGGTTGTTCAGATGGGAAAGGACCTCTTGGAGGTGAATCGATGTCAATTATAATAGAGGGAACCTGTCTAGAAGGTGATGGAATTGAACTCATAGGAGAAGTTGCCATTGACCCCTCTGATGTAGTAGGAGTTGGCAGTGTTTGTTGCTTCTTTATTGTCTCCTTCCTCCTGAAGTGTATTCTAATTTTTGGTGGTGGCTGATATGAAGGTCTTTCCTCAAATGCTTTTGTTGGATCTTCTTCCAAAACCATTTCTTTCCCCTTATCAGTGATTATACATTCTTCCCTTAGAATTTCCACTTCATTTTCAAAGTTTTCCAACACATACATGACTCTGTTGAACTCACCCTTAATGTTGAGCAAAGGGTCATATTCAGGATCTGATTTTATACCCTTTTGCATCATTTTCTTGAAAGTGGGGTGCATTTCTTTTCTTTCTTCTTGGAGTGGGAAATCAAATATATTCTTGATGACATCCTTAGGAAAGTAAAAGTTGTGAAAAAAGGAACCACTCCTATTCTTTCCCTTCAAGGCAACAATAAAACCCTTTGGGTCATGGTTCCTTGGGTGCACTTTTTTCAATCCATAAGGTGCAAGAACTTTTCCCAATTCTTTCCATCCTCCTTTTTCCATGATAAAATCCACAAATACCATCCACTCTAGAAAGAATGAGCCTTTCCTCAATGTCTCGGGCAAGTGTACCATTTGGGCTCCTCCCAATTGTCTCATGATTTTGAGAAATCCAATATTCAATGGCACATCTCTTAGTAATACATATGGATTTACATTAGTTCCATAAACCCTAAAGATTGTTGTGCTAGGGTATAGAATAATATCCCCTCAATTATGGCTCAAATTCAGCTTAGACCTCCTTTCCATAGGCCTCAGAAAATCATGTATTTCCTTGGGGATCCTTGGTGGATCACAAACCAAGAACCTCCTTAGTTTTGAGGCAAAGACATTGTGAAACACTACATAGTCAATTTTTTTATCATCTTTGTCAAGAATTTGAGTCCAACATTGGAAATGCATGTCGATATCACCATCTATATTCTTCAATGTCATGTCCCTACCAAAATTCTTCTCTCCCTTGTATAGACACATATGCATCAAGAGAGAATACCACCAAAATATTACCCAATCTTTTCCTTCCTTTAATTCAACCAAACCCTTATGGATGTGTTCTACCAAGTATGTGGCGTAGTCATAGACTACTTTGTAAGTTGGGTGTTGCAGGTATGCAACTACCATGTACATGTAACTCCTTAGTAGGGTGGTTGTTGGATCTTCACTAATAATTTGGCACAAGGAGTAAACCATCTTCTTGAAGTAATTGGAAAAATACTTCATGGGGAAAGGTTCATTTTCATCTTTACCAATCTTTATCTATTTTCTGTTCTTCTCAACCCCAGTACTTGCAATGTGTATAGGAAGCATTGTTGTTTTGAACAAAACCTTTGTATTCTCATATTATTTTCTGAAAACCTCAAGATTAATGGGAATCATGTCCTCATTCCACTCATGCAATTGGAAGATTTTTGCAATCTCCTCTCTAGTTATCTTGAGCATTTTGACACCATAAAATGCTTTGACCACTATGGAAATTGGGTCATACCTTGCAGCAATATCTTTTAACAAGTCTCCATCCATGCATACATTTGGAACAAGTACCTTTCACATGTCTAGTCTACAAGGGTTACTAATAGGAACCCCAAGATTTTTGTTTCCAAACCAGTTTCAGAACAATTTCCATCCAGTGAAGGGAAACTCGACATCCTTGATAAAACATTGCTTTCCATTAACCCCTCTTTAATCTGAGGGCCTTGAAATAGAGCTCTTCCCTCAACCTTTTTGCTAGTTGAGGGTTTAAGTTGGTCAATAACATCTTGGGAAAGAAGTCCGGTTGCGGTTTCAGAACCAGAGACTTGTGCTTTGGACATCATTGGTAAAAGGTGGGTTAAGACTAGTCTAGGGTTTCGACATAGAGATACCCAAAACCTAACTTTTCAATTCAAAAACCTATGGCATGGCTCAAAGGTGCAATTTCAATGGGTTTGACAATATTTTCACAATTTATAAGAAAATTCAAACCTCTAAAAAACAATTAAAAGCACGTAGACCTATTCAACTAAAAAAATGCAGTGAATAATTACTCTAATTCTAGACAATTCGAATAAAGCACAAAAATGGCGTTTGTTTTACTTATGGCTTTTTCACTTGTTGGAAACCCTAATTTTGACCTTGCTAAACTCTGAAGATTCTCTTCTCAATCTTCTGGATGCCCCAAATTCATTTACAATCCTTAATTGTGTGGAATAATCAATCTCTTATGTGCAAAAAATGTCTTTTCCGCCATTACTGCTCACTCATGTGAAGTAAAAATGACTATCATGTTCACATCTTCGGTTTTGAATATTAGTCATCAATCTCCTTATGAGATGGCACATTGGAGAACTCAGATTGAGTCAACAAGGTTTGAATTTCCCATCGCCATTTTTCACCTATTCTTTGGCCAATGAAATTATGCCATCTAGAAAATTGAGCCATTCATTATGTGGGCTCCACCTTCTCTTTCCAAGAAATGAGAAAATCCATGTGTCGTTAGCTCGTTAACCTCATTGCTTTCAAGAAAGAATTATTTTAATCCTGTGGGGTGAGTTGGGAATGGTTGATATTTAATCTCAACATCATACATCAACCATTGATCTAAAATCTTAAAGCGACAAGCATAGTAGTGGAGACTGGGCCCCACATGTGTAGAGGTACATGTGGTGGTAGCCCGCTAACCCCACAGCTTCTCAAAAACCATTATTTTATTCAAGCGGGGCTGGTGGGGAGTGGCCAATATTTCTTCCCTTGATCTTTTGGTTAGTAATCTACACATGCAACAAAGTTAGTTTTTTTAAAAAAGGGACCTGACTAGGTCAACGAGACTAAGACCCTCAGGATTAATGACTTAAGACATAAGTCATTTTAATTTGAAACATTTCACCTGACTATAGGGAAATTAAAGAGATGGGATAATATTCATTGACCGATAGACTTAGACCAAAGGGGTTGGTGAGAGCACATTTCTAATGGCTTAAGTTGTAACTCAAATGACCGATGACTAGGTGGAACAAGTCATTGAAGAAATAGAATGCCCAGGGTTTATGATCATAAAATTTTTAACAGGGCTTTGCACCAAAACCCTAACACCTACCCTCAAACAAAAGGCATTAGACCATAACTAGGTAAGGAGCCAACACAAAAAAATTGGAAAACTTCAGAGGCTCCACTACATCTAACCAACGCTCAACAAATTATTCCTTAAACCCTTAACATAATAAACATCATCAATATGATGCTTGTCATTAAAACTTACTGAACCTATACCATAGATTTTGGCACTAGTATCATCTCCAAACATAACTAGACCTCCATCATATTTCTTAATATTTACAAACTTACTCTTATCACCAGTCATGTGATGTGAGCAACCACCATCAACTACCCAAAAATTCTTTTCTTGTTTAGCATGTAGGGAAGAGATAACTATACCTTCATTTTTCTCCTTCTCCTTCTTTGGAGGACTTTCCTTTACCTATTTTTCTGAATTAGTAGAAATAGGTTCATCCTTAATCTCCAAGAACAAGCATTCATTGTCATCTGGATCTTCATATTTTGAATCTTCATTTGAGATACTAGCATTCTCATTCACATAGTAAGCCATGTTAATCTTCTTTCCTTTCTTTTCTTTCTCATATCTTTGTTTATTAATTTTAGCTCTTTTCTGACACTTTGCAACATAATGACCTATTTCTCCACAACTAAAGCACTTAAAGGGAAACTTACCTTCATACTTATCGGAGCCTTTTCTCATTCTTCTTACAAAGTTAGCTTATATTTCATCAATTTTTTCTTCATCTGGATCTTCATTTTTTCTAGCTTTAAAGGCAGTCTTTGTTTTTCCTCCATTTCTTAGACTTGGATTCCTCATCTCATAAGATGTCAAAAATCCTAATAGCCGATCCTTAGTACAAGTCTTATAATCTATAGTGTACTCAATAGCACTCACCTTCTCACTATAAGAATTAGGAAGAGTTCTAAGAATCTTCTTTACAATCCTGGTTTCATCTATAGTAGCACCAAGAGATCACATTCCAGCCACTACCTCATCTAATATCTATACATAAGCTTTGACATTTTTATCTTTGGACATATGTATAAGATCAAACTATATTTTGAAATTCTACAATTTCGCCTCTTTCATCACCATCATGTGCTCTTTCTAAAGCATCCTAGACTTTCTTAGTTGTCTTCAAATTCTGAACCTTAATCAATTCAGAATGTACTAGATTGTTCTTCAAGATGAACTTTTCCTTATTGTTCACTTCATGTGCTCTAATTTCTCCAGGTGTACTCATACCATAAGCAGGAGGAGTGTAAGGATTCTTATTAGATTTCTCCACATCATATTCGTAATATTCAAGATATTCTTCCATCAATAGTTTCCAAATACCATAATTAGTTCAATCAAACCTCAGATAATCAAAGATAAATTTGGTAGCCATCCCAGACCTTCCTCAAGTGGTTAAGCTCTTCACCAAGAAACCAAGATCTGATACCAATTTTTGAATAGGACAATTGAGAGGGGGGGTGAATCAGTTGTCATAGATTTTAATCTTCAATTCAATTACTGGAACTAATACTTAAACTAATTAAATGATTAATCATTAGATGCCAATTCAAAAACTCAAATCCAATGCATAAACAAAATAACACTAGATTTATGTGGAAAAACCAATGAGGGAAAAGCCATGATGAGGATTAACTCACACTATAGAGAATATCAAAATCGATTACAAAAGGCTCACTACTTGAGATAATGACTCACTATCTAGAACAAGGACTCATTTTCCAATAGGGCTACAACCTAGAGGGCTCACCCTCATAGAGATACAAAGAACAGAAAGAAGATTGGTTATAGAGAGACAACAATTCCAATGCACCAAAGGATTCCACCACAATCACTTGATCAACTTGCATGAATGAAAGAGTTCGCCTTTTTCTCACTGCATCTGGAAACTCAACATTAAGCTTCACACTGATCTACCACACACTTAACTCACTCACACTTTTTGAATAGCATTAAAGTCACATATGTTCTTTCACTTATCTTCCTTTTCTTTTGTATATTTTTCATTACTAGCTCATCTTGCATTTATACTATCTCCAACCTTGAAAAAGATACAAATTTGTCCATCCATCTTCAAATTCAAATTAGGCTAGTGCCAAAACATCCTAGGGTGGAATTAGAATTAGGGTGACCCAAACACACACTTCATTAAATTTGAAAATAGTGCTTAACACACGACCAAAAAAACTAGTGTAAAACACAGAACAATTAAGCTCGAAACTTCCATAACCAAAAATATCTTCACTACAATTAGAACATCTTAACTTTAGAACCACAAGTCAAAAGACTTCATCAAAGACAAATCTAAAACAACAAATTTTCTCCAAGACCTCAGCCAAAACATAGAAAAACATGGTTCACAACTGGTGAACACAACTCAAACTTCACAATGAACCAATAGCCAAAAATTTGGATATAGCAACCTTCAACAACCATGAACAACATATATGAACCACACAAACATAGGGAAAAGTATCGGATCATCATCTTGAGCAACAATTGAATACCTATAATCTCCCTTTAATACAATTTTCTCAATATCCTCAACATATACAACCAACAACAACTAGTAGATAACTAGTTGACCAGTTCACATCAATGACAACACTTTCATTCCTTTTTCCATTCTTGCAATAGTATATTCAAATATTTTTGAGTTGGATTCATGATGAATCATTGTGGATTGATGAAGTACATTTGATTACCAGAGAAGCAATCAAAAATGTAATTATTTTTTGTTCCTCCAGACTAGTTCCCAAATGAAAGGTTGTGAATGAACAAGAGATAATTGAGGTGAGTGGTGCAACCCCCGAGGAAAAAGAACTTGTTTTGAGAACAATTGAAGATCTAGTCATTAGGCATGCTACGATGGTTATTGGTCACAAAGTTTGCATACCTAGCAATAAGCTCACAGTTTCTACTGTTGCTATTCACACTGCTATTGATATGGTTAGAAGAGGTATGGATTATGACCTATGTGAGCTACTTCGAATACATATTTTGAAGGACTTGAAGGAAATCAAGAAGAACAAGAAAAATACATTTTGGTATAGAAATTTGATTTCCTTCCTACTCTTTTACTTCTCTAAAGAGTTACTGGTAATAGGAAGGATAGAATGGAAAAATATAGAACCTATTACCCATCAGATCAGGAATTTCACAATAAATCTTGGTGGTTCAAATGCTCAAGAGAATTCTCTTGCTGCATTCTTTGGAACATTTCAAATTAGGATGAACAAAAGATCAAGGATTTGAGAAAGTGTAACTGAAAGGTACTCTAGAAATATTAATTTCCTAGTTTCTATAGATTTTTGTCATTTGGAAGCAATTGAATCTAGACTGGTGTGGATATCTAAGCTATATTATGAAGTGTCTGAGGCTGAGATCGATCATTATTTAAGAATTATTTTGGAGAGCCCTAAGAATCCCAATGGAAGGTACCTATGATAGTGCAATTGAAACAGGGAAGAAGAGAAAGAGTGTTGTCAAACAAGAAGTCGCAAAAGAAATTGAATCAAAGAGAGCTCAACATGAAGCATGAAAGGATAAACATTCAAGGAGCTTTAAAATAATTGAAGGAAATTCTCGGTGCTAACTTTGATTCATTTGTATCAGTTGTGGAAAATCTCAGAAACATGATTAATTCTTTGAAAGTCTATATCTTTGGACTAGAAGTGCACACTAGAATTAGGTCTGTAGAAGAAAATTTAGAATATATCAAGAAGAAATTTGCAAATGCACATCATAGAGTGAAGGAATTGGAGAGGGTGTAAGTTTGTGAGGAAGAGGCTCAAGAATTTATTTATTTTTTCCTGAATTGGTCTGGTAGTACACTGAATGTAAGAGATGAAAGAAGGAAGAGTGAAACTCGGATGAGTACTCAATCAAATATGTACAGATTGGAAGAAGATAGAGATAATTAGATATGGTCCTACATTGTGCATCTTCAGGATAATATATTTTCCCTACAAGATCAAAGAACAAAAGTGGTTAGGAAGTTTGTGGCACTCAAAGATATGGTAAAACTCAGGCACATTCATGTATCTAGTGCTCTTGGCATAATTGGTAACCTATCATAGATTAATCTTAGCCCCAATAGTTTAGCAGATGGTATAGATTCCTTGAACAAGCTTGAACTATGACATAAGAATCTTTTAAGTGTGAAATATGCATGGGAAGAAGGCAAAGCTTCATGGAAGGATACCCTGAAGAATCTCAAAGGTTCCTCATCTTTAGGTTGATTCAACTCTTAGTGTTCATATATTTTTGGTTAATTATTGATACTTACACATATATATATACCAGACCCTATCCTTTTTCATTGATGTTAAAGGGGGAGAGATAGAGATAGATAAAGGAAAAACATTTTTTTTAGAAGAGCACTTTTGATAGGGGGAATATTTAGTTGCCTTATATCAAAAAAATGTTTTTGACATGTCTGTTGCCATCAATGCCAAAGGGGGAGATTGTTGGAATTATGGAGCCTTGCAACATGAGCATGAAGTGTATATGGATTGTGTTGTTCGTTCATGTGTTTCCATTGATGTCAACATAATGACAAGTGTACGTGAAGCTTAGTTAACCAAAAGTGTTCTTTTCTGATGAACCAATGCGTTGGTTTTTGAGTTCGGAATTCACCACAAGAAAAGATATGACTCTAATCTCTTAACCATGTTATTATGTCTCATTTACATAGCTATATCTTGGATCTTGAGAAGTTTTGTGTGGTGAGCATAAAGTTATCATTGAAAAAGTTTAGCTTTGTATTCCACTATTGTTTCTATGCTCAGTATATTAGTGTGGGAGACTCCACATTTTCTTAAGGAGAACATTCTAATGTTGTGGTTCTAATGGTAGTATCTATGATGGTAGTGTGATGAGAAATTGATGTACTATCATATCCAAAAGGTGTTTTCTTTGAGGATTGTATGTTGGTTTGGATTTTTTGTGGTTAAGTCCTAGTATTGGCCAACCTAACATATGACATACATTAAGAAGACTAGATATACTTTATGGAGGATTGTTGACTTGATATAATGCACTACATGGAAAAAAATGTTTTTAAATCATATATGGTGCTAACAAGAGTGTTTTTTATTTTTTTCTTTCATCTAATTAGGCTTACCTAATTAATGAATGAGATATACTTGTATATAGATAAGATTCTTGAAGAGGAAAGGAAGAATATGGTTGTGTGTGGAGAAGAAGTGTAAAAGTGTGAATATGGAAGGAGAAGGAAGAGAAGTATGGTGAAGTGAAAAGAGGATCAAGGAATATGTGAACATGTGAGCCTAAATGCTTTATCTAAAAGGATCAAAAGAAAAAATTTGAGCAACTGTTGTGAGAAGCAGTACTTCTTATTCAGAGCTACATTGAAACTAAACCCTACACAAAAAAGGTGTAGTCTATTAGTTCATACTTTTGGTAGTGTGCCACAATCTTTGTATCTTGGCGGTTAGCCATCTTTTGTATTCAGGTTGTGAGCCTTTCAAGGAAATGAGTCTTGGTAGTGAGCCATGTAATATCTTGTATCTAGATATAATATATTATGAGTTAATCCTCATTGTCATTTTTCCCATTTTGGGTTTTCCTTGTAAAAATCCCAGTGTTCATGTGTTTTGGTGCATTGATTTGTTTTCATGTTCTCTCTTGATGATTCAGTAAAAAATTTGATAATGTTTATATGTATTTTATTTGAATAGTTTTATGGAATATTATTCACCCCCCCTCTTAGTATTCTAGATATTCAAAAAGAGATACCCTTGTGTTATTCTTCCAAAAGTCTTCAATTAGGGATCTCAATGCTTCAACAATTAGTTTATCTTTTCATGGTAGACTCCTTGAGAATTCTCATAATTCATTGTCATCATTGTCCTTAATTCTTTGGTACCTTCCAATGGCTCTCAATAAAGTTTTCCTATTTATTTTCAATGCTTCACTTGTCTTTCTAATGAGACGAGCTTTCTTCATTTGATTACTTACTATTGTTGATGCAATGACACATTGTGTGACATTACTATCTTTAGCGTGTGAGGTGCTACCTAAACTCTCATATTCACTCATTAGATTCTTCACAATAGATTTTTCACTTGAAGCATTTTATGTTCTCATGCCAAGAAACTTCATAATGGACATGTACTTAGACTTCTCATCATTTCAACAAATAGTTGACATCTTGTGGTTTCATTTAATTTGTAAAAGAAAAATCTCCAAATCTTATTAGCATATCTTATACAAGAATGTTTTGGAATCTTATCATCCATTGACTGCAAAATATTCTCATCAATATCAATCAAAAACTTGGGCTTTCTACACAAAATTATATTAGGTGTTCTCAAGCATAAATTTTCCTCAACATTAGGAATTTCATCAATATTTAAATGAGATGGGATAGATGGTGTACCTTCAATTAGAGATGGAGTAGATGACATGCCTTGAAGTTGAGATTAGAGAGATGACGTGCCTCCTTCTTCACATGTGAGTGATGATGTACTTTCAATTTGAGATGTTGTAGATGGTGTCCCTTCATCTTGACTTGCAGTAGAGGATGTGTCTCCAACTACGGATTCAAATCTCTCATTGCACGAAGGTTTTACATTCATTCCCTTTGTTCCACCAATACCATATCTCCCATTGATGGTTCATGTTTCTCTTCAATTTGCATGTCTTCTTCTATCATGTTCAATTTCCTCTTTTCATGAAGTTGTTTCATTTGATCTCGCTTATTTTCATTCTTGTCTTTTGTTAGAGGAATCCTTGATCATTTCCTCGGCATGATGAAGAATTTTATCTTTAGCATGAAAAAGAGATAAATAATAGTTCCACCATAGTACTATAGAGTAAAGAAATATCTTACACAAATTTGAAATTAGTCATGTAATTAAAATACACACAATATATGATAGTCCAAAAGAGGCATGAGGAGGGGAACAAAGGGCATGAAGAAGGTAGCAAAGGGAATGATGAGGGGCAACAAGGACTATGAAACTAAGGCATTTTTTATTGATTCTTAAGTTTGTGCATGAATAGGGAAGCAAAGGGTGTGAGGAGGGGTCGGAAGGAATATGAAACTAAAGAAATTTTTATTGATTCTCAAGTTTTTGCATGAAGAGGGCAGTAAAGAGCATCAGGAAGGACAACTTGTAATGACTTAACATTCATAATGAGCTTATGGCTATCCTACATTCATAGAAGATGTTAAATAGCTATTAAAGATGACAATATATGAGTTGATGAATTAACTTCAAACCCAAAAGTAATTCCTAAATAGGGTTAGCCCTTCTTCCCCAATGATCAAACCAACATAAGAGGTGTGGACATTGATAAAGGGTTGTACCTAGATAGTGGATGACGCAATCATATGAGTGGAAAGGAAACTTATTTGGATTCATTATAAATTTAGTTTGATAAAAATAGGGAACAATAATATTATGCTCTATACATAAAACATAATTCTTAAGTGTTGGACTACTAATCCGAAAAGGCTAGAAAGTGTTGAAAAAAACAAAAAAGTGCATTCTAGGCTCTAAGATTTATGGTATTCAAATTTAAGTTATTTTGGGTGTATTGATGCAGAGCAGAGTTTGGGTAACTTCAGAAAACACTCAAAAAATCAAACTTTGCAATCTTAGACCTTCACTTAGTGGGTTTCCTTCACAATCCTTCAATTCTTCTAGTAGTACTTCAAACAGACAAAAATTGGAATAACTTTCAAGAGATACTTGATATCCACAAAGTGAGAACATATTTAGATACCCTTTTGGGCTTTACAACACATACCAAGAAATAAAATAGGGATACTTTGTACAAAATGGCTCAAACTTTAACTACCCCCTTTCCTACTAGGCCTAAAGAGAGAAATAAATCAACCTTTTTGGCCATAAATTTTGATGAAAATTATTTTCAATATTCAAGGCTAGTTTTGGATACCCTTTTCTCCCTTACAGGACCTATATAAAAACTAAGGCATAGTCCTTTGTACGGAAACCATCAAAAGTTGGCAACTTGCTCTTAAAACCTTAAAACATGGGAGTAGCAAATTGGGGTTTTTTGTTCATAATTTTCAACACAGACATGATAGCACAAATGTAAAAATAGTTTTAGATGCCAATTTGGACCTCATACAACATATTTAAAAATCAAGGTAGGTTACTGTTGTCAATAGATTTGCACCCTGCTAAATACAATATTCAGCAACCTACTGAAACATGGAAACCTCCTTCAGATGTGGGAGATCTGAGCGAAGGAGGAATCCCCAGAGAGAGTTGGTTCTCAGAATGATAAGTCCTATTCTAAAATTACTTCTGAGGAAAAGGATAAAAAGATGAACTGAAAACAAATCTGAACCTAACTGATGATTAACTTAAAACTTCTGACAGAAATTAGATCTTGCCACTCACAACAATTCCTTTACTACAATAGTTCCTACAATCTCACCAATACATGATTCCATCAATAATTCATATGAAGATTCAAAGGCATCGAATACAACATATAACCTGAAAACATGAAACCCTGTGTAGAAACTCATAAAAGCAGGACATTAAGGCTTCAAATCTAAAAACACAAAGCATCAAACTATTGTTACCAGTCTTGAGACAAGAAAATGGAAAGAAGAAATTTGTTGTATTACTGAAACTGAAAGAGTGTCAATCTACCAAAACTGAGTACAAAGGGTTCACAAGCTCAAAAAATGCATAAGAGCAGGAATTGAAATCTCCACCGATCAGGAGAGCTCAAAAGACTAAGTCTTTTAAGGGACATAACTCTCGAGAAACCCTAATCTAAGCTCAGAAAAAAGCTCAAGGAAAAAAGCTTCAAACTGTCTCAAAAACTACATTAAAGCAAAAAAAAGCATATTGCTTTTATGATGAACCTATCAAGCCTCTAAAAATAGGCTGAATCTACTTTAAAAACCAAAAAAAACACCTAATCTCTCCAAGATAAGACTCGAATCCGACCAAGAGAAGAAGCCAAAAATCAATCTGCTAAAAATAGCAAGAAATCATAAAAAAAAATTATAGAAGATTGCTTTACAATTTTTCTTTACAAGATTGCAGATTCTCACAATTTGTCTATTTTTTGCAATTAAAGATTAAAATTCTTTTGCAAAAAGAAAAACTTCTTATCTCTCCATTACAATGCTTTTTTTTTCTCAAAAAATCATAAAATATTAATACATATCATCCTCTCATCAAAATTTCCCATTGACTTCTCATAAAATCAATTAAAAAACAAAGAACCCTAAATAGATAAACATCAAAACCTAATCCTAGGTTATTAGCATCCCACCATAATACTCTCATTTTCCTTATAAAAACAATAGAGCTAGGATACTCAAGGTTCAAATTTTCTTTAAGGCACAAATGTGAATGTAACTCAAGCCCTAAAGACTTCAAACATAGTCAACCTAGGCATCTGAATTCGGCCCCCTGTAATATTAAACTTTAGACTTTGAAAGAATCACAATGCAAAGCCACCCTAATCTGAAATAACCCACATGCTTATTGACAAACATGAATATCCTAAACAATTATAGTGTTGGGTCAAATTAGGGTATGAGTAAAAGAAGTTAAACCCTAATTATTTCATTTTGCACTCATTACTTGGAAAAAATTGAGCTCTGCCTGAGGGAGCACACCGCCATGATTGATCTTGGACTGGTACTCATGTGCTTTGAGACTTCGGCTTTGCCTTCTGACAGTTGAAATTTCATCTGGGTAAGCTTGCTTTTAGAGTATTGAAGTTCCTTATTCCATTCAAGAGATAAGAAATGCCATTAAGGCCACAGACTGTCATACCTCTTCCTGACTTCTCCTTGCTTGGTCTTCCTCCTATGAGCTCAAGTTCCATTTGAAAGCTCTATGAGAGAGCTCGTGGGTTATGGCTTTTGCTTCCTGTGCACAAGGTAAGCTGTGTGTTCATCGACTCTATGGCTTCATATTTTGTACACTGTGGGATTATAGCCGCGGCTAACACAACTTCTAATGCCTCTATTTTTGTATTTTATGTGCTTACATCTATTATCTCAGTGCTCCATTCCCACTATGAGAGCTTGGCTGCCACTTAAGAGCTTGAACTCTTGGCCTTTGGACGTTGTCTGGAACTCTTGGCCGTAGCTATACACACTCTTCCTAGACTTGAACTAGTAATCTTTCTTTGCTATATATTTCGCTCTCTAGAGACTTAAAGAATCTCTCCTCTACTCATGAGTTTCTGGCCATTTTCAGGCCGCACCAGATGTATATTATAGAAAACATTATTTGAAGTTTTGGGCTTGACCCACAACAAGAAATTTTCCTTCATGCATATTTGAGGACATATCTACATATGGGTATCATGAAAAATTGAATAAAACTATGTTTTCCTCATTCTGAGACCCGATTCACTACAGGGAACTCGCATTTTTATGTCTTCTTGCTGTCTCATATAAAACTTCACATGGGTATTGGTGTTATTGCTTTTCCTGCATTTTGAATGCAAACCCCAAAGGTGGGTATCATATATTCATTTTGCATTTAGTTTATAAAATTGGCCCATAATGGCTAGTGATATTCTTTGATATTTTGTGACTGTACTTTCAAATCCCACTGTGGGCTTTCCTTGAAGTGAAGAAAACTGCTCCTTGAAGATTGAGCTCGAAATGTCCTTTATTTTTGCATTTGTGAAATGTATTTCTGAAACCCTCACCATATGAGGTCAATTGTAATATAGAGGGACTGTAAATTTCAATACTCATATAAAACTGGGCTTCCTTAGTCATTTGAATTCCTTACTTTAGCAAGCTTTTGAATTTGTCTCGTCATGAAGCAAGAAATGAACATAGACTTATAACATTCTGGAATGTATCCTTTATTTGAACTATAGCCATATGAGTTCATGCTACTTCCTCTTCCACACAGAATTTGTCTTTGATTGAAATTGTAGATTACTTATTCAATGCATCAACTGCTCATTCTGAAAATGACTTTTAGGTATTAAAATTCTTGTCAAAACTGTGCAATACCTGTAACCTTGCAGATGTATTAGAATAATTCCCACCATGTAAACTTGCTTGTGATATAAAAGGCCTATAATCCCAATAATTGTGTAAAGTCTGGGCTTCTTTCAATCATTCAAATTCTTACATTTGCACCATGGGGCATTAGAATCTTATAGAAACTTTTTACACAAGTATCACCATATGACAAAATTGAAAGCTCATTTAAAACCTTCTTGAATCTGCATTTTGCATTACTTAAACATCGAACTCATGCTACTTTTCTTGAGACAGAACTTGTCATGGTTGAAACTGCAAATCACAATTTAATCTACAGCAAACTCCTGTTTTCTATTTTTGCACTTATGCAAAACTTTTAGCTGAAACATTGTATTATTATGGACTGCACTTAGTTATCTATTCCTATGCATAACTAACACCTCAGAAACTCCTTCTAGAAAGAGACTGTGCTTGCTCTTTCCTTATTATTCCAGAATGATCATTTTCTCACTATAACTCATAATGTTGTATTTTTCTTTACCAGTCAACTGGAACTGGTGACTCATTTAACACTTGAATGCACTGTCTGTCTTTTGTACTCTTGAGCAACATGGTACTCTTCATGCATTTTTATGTCCTCCTTAACGAACTATTCTTAAAATTGAACTAATTGAGTGAACTAAATTCACTGTTCACCTGTAGCCTTCAAAAAACATTAACCTGATCATTATGAATGCACAGTTGGTTTAGTAGCTTGATGTATAACTATGCTTTACTCTTTCAATTGTATTTCCTTTCACTTGATGAATATGATGATGTATTCTTTAAATCATCCCAATAGTGAATAGGGCAGCACGCCGAGCTCTACCCTTGTGGGAGCCCATTTTTCTCCACATGCTTGGTCTTCAAATAATGTTTAGCTTCATGGCTTTACCTATACCTGCACGAGGAAACAAACAATGTTAGTATAAAAAATAGAACATGATGATCATGATATTGTTATTTCTCCTTCAGCTCATTTCTTTCGTGCTGCACTTGATTGATTGTTTCAATGCATGATTAATAGTAGGTTGCACTATTGTGGGTGCCTCATATAGGTTACTTCATAATCGGAGCCACTGACACCCCCTCTTTTCTCTTACAGATCGACAGAGCTCAAGAAGACAAAGGTGCACCATTTCATCATCAACCATCGGCCAAAATAGGCAATGATGATTATGTTGCATACTTATGTGATTTATTTTCCACATCTTCAATAGTATAGTATGCTATTAATGATACGTTGTGACAATCACATCCATGGCTTGTGTGGATATTTGATTTCATCTTTTATGCTTTTCAATTGAAAGGAAAATGCATCCCAATGCAAATGTTGTAATATCATTCTGATTCTTGAAATCAAATGAAGCCTTGTAAAATATGAGTCTTTTCATGAAATAAATGAAAGCATTTAAAAATGCTCTATTGTTTACATGCTCAATTATGTACTTCGTTCATTTCTGGAATATTTGAATAGCACTCTGAAACTCTATTTTTTCTTTTAAATGCACAATTGTTACTTGATGAATGATGATAACAATGCAAAACAACACTTAAACATAATATGCAATTTCACCTCATGATATAATAACATTCATCCAGTTCCGCCAATCGAGCTATGGCAAAAAATTGGTAATAGTTACTTTGGATAGAAACCTTCAAAAATTGATTTGTTTGCTCATTTTTATCCTAACTAGGGTTTCAGGCTACCTAGGGTAAAATGGCTCTAACTTTCTTGAAATGTAATGAATTTGAGTGCTACAAAAAGGAGAATAAATAAGATTCATATCACCACTAATTTCAATAGGTTTCAGACCATGTTGAGGTTGTACAAGTTTGTAAAATTCATCAGAATAGAGAAAAATGTTTCAAAAATACAAAAAACAAAGATGTTTTATTATTCCAACTTCAAGATTTTTAATAACCACCACCTCTCCAACCTTGGATTCGACCTCCCCAAGGATATTTAAACATGTACCAACCATTTACAACTGATTTTAAAACTACAACTATTATAATTCCTTCATTTACACTTGTGTCTTTTCATATTCTATGTTTTGCAACATTTGCCACATTGACAACATTTTGTAAAATTGACAACTTTAAGCAACTTGACCCACCAACACTCCTAAAGACCTAATATGAACTCTAACACACCCAAAATGGTATTAGATGACCTTATTACATAAAACCAAAATTACAACTTGCACTTAACCTACTGAACCTAAGGTACTTTGCACCATGTATTCTTTTATCCAAGAGGGATATGGTTAGGGTTTACCAACTATAGAAAAGTCTAAGAGAAAATACAATTTTTTTTGTTTTAGGTAAACAGCATAGATAACCCTTTCAATGAAGAAATTCTACAAGAAAAAAAAGTAACAGTGGAGTTGATGCATTTAGACTTGTGTGAACCCAAGAAAAATCTCACCCTAGAAACAAAGATCAATATTGTATGACCTTCATTAATTAGTATAGCCCAAAGACATGGGTCTACTTCTTGAATCATAAATCTAAAAAATTTAATAAGTTCAAAGAACTCAAGGCCCTAGTTGAGAAGGAATATAGAAACTCTTTAAGTTCAAGTTAGATTACATAGAAGAGGTGAGTAATCCTCCAAATAATTTCTAATTTTTTGCAAGAATGAAAGCATTAATAGAGAGTTTACAACTAGTGATACTTAACAAAAAGATACTATAGGAAAGACAAAGAATAGGACCATCATGGATATTGCAAGAAATATGTTAAAGGTTAAGGGGATTCCAAATTAATATTAATGTGGAGTTGTTGTAACAATAATATATTTTCCAAATATATGTCCCACAAAGTCTGTGTGTGACATGATTTTACAAGAAACATGGAAAAAATGCAAATGGAGCATAAATCACTTCAAATTTTATAGGATACATGGAATATGCATTCGTGACAAAGGAAAGAATGTGTAAATTGGATGATAGAAGAAGAAAGTGGGTCTTCATAAACTACACTAAAGAATCCAAGGCATAAAATTGTATGACCCTATCACAAAAAATATTGTAATTAGAAGGAATGTTGGGTTCATAGATTCATTAGGACTGCCATAGATTCATTAGGATTTCCATAATGAAATTATGACCGTCCCAATGAATCTATGACTATCCTAAGACAATTTTGAAAGACCTAATGAAGTTAAAGCTATGATTAATATGATGCATTTGATTATATTAACAAAATCTAATCCCAAAATCAAAGCATTATATTAAGCATGTATGCAAAGAAGTGATAAAGAAACATAAGAGAATGAAGGAAAATGTAAAGCACATGTATAAAGACTTGACATACCTTAAAACCAAAGATTCAATTTGAGAAACTACCCAATTATGTGTAGTTTTTTTTTCTTCTTGCATCAAACTCCTCAAGAATTTTAGCTTTTCACGAACTTGCTTCCTTTTCAACATTCAATTCTATATAACTCTAAAACAATTACTAAAAACTATACAATTAACCAGTCTATAATGTGAAACTATAACAATAAATCATAATTAACATTGCAACACTACAAACATAAAAAAATTAGACAATATAATCACATTTGATTTAAAAAAATTGTTATTTCCTCCTTCCTAATTTGGAAAGCTATAAAAAGGTGGTGCAAAGGTGGTGGAATGTGCAAAAACTGTATGTTCATTCTCCAACAACATGAAAAAGCATTTTTTTGTCAGATAAAATGCAGAAGTAGGAGAATAACAAAGCATGCGGGCTTGGATCATGGGTGTCCTACATTTTTACCATTTTTATAGCAAGACAAAATACACTCATGTTATAATGTGAGTGCATTTTGGCTTGCTCTAAAAATGACATTTCAACTTTCTAAAGCATGCTTATGTTTTGAAAAAGTTAATTTTGTAAAGGTTTTCTAACTATCATCATGTGTCAATAAGGGGTTGGGTTGAGGTACATCTAGAGACCTTTCTTTGAGCAATTATGACATCTCGTAAGTGTTATGTATGTCTCATTTTTTGTGTGATATGAATTTTCACCATAATTCCCTATATGCTCAAGCCTATACATTAACCATCAACCCTCAACCCTATACCTTAAACCCTAAACCATAAACACTATACCTTATACCCTCAACACTTACACTATACCCTATACCTTAACCCTATTACCTAAACCCTATACCTTAAACCCTGTACCCTATACCCTAAACCCTACAACCTCAACCCTCATCCATATACCTTAACCCTATACCCTAAACCCTACAACCTCAACCCTCATCCCTATACCCTATACCCTCAACCCTCAACCCTATACCTTATACCCTCAACCCTATGCCTTATACCCTCAATCCCTCAAACCTATACCCTATACCCTCAATCCCTCAACCCTATACACTATACCCTATACCCTATACCTTAACACTATACCCTATACCCTCAACACTTAACACTATACCATATACCTTAACCCTATACCTTAACCTTATACCATAAACCCTATACCTTAAACCCTAAAACCTACACCCTCAACCCTCATCCCTAAACCATACAACATCAACCATCATCCCTATACACTAAAACCCTAACCCTCTACTTTATACATTAAACCCTCAACCTTTAACCCTTAACCCTCAACCCTCTACCCTATACATTAAACCCTCAAGTACCTGAATCCCTCAACCCTCTATCTTAAACCCTAATCTCTTAACCCTCAACCCTCAATTATAAACCCTCTACCCTATACATCCTCAACCCTCAACCCTCTACCCTATACCCTATACCC
Organism: Sequoia sempervirens; assembly: GCA_007258455.2. NCBI lineage: Eukaryota > Viridiplantae > Streptophyta > Pinopsida > Cupressales > Cupressaceae > Sequoia > Sequoia sempervirens. The sequence goes on from VDFB02000017.1 coordinate 83,422,547, forward strand.
TCAACCCTTAGACCCTTAAACCTTTAACCCTTAAACCCTTAACCCTCTACCCTGTACATTAAACCCTCAACCCTAGTCCCTCAACCCTATGCCCTTAAAACTTAAACTCTCAAACCCTTAAACCCTCAACCCTATACATTAAACCCTCAACCTTAATCCCTCAACCCTATACCCTCAACCCTAAACCCTTAAGCCCTCAACCCTCTAACCTATACATTAAATCCTCAAACATGATCCCTTGACCCTATCCCTTAAACCTTTAATCCCTCAACCCTCAACCCTTATACCCTCAACCCTAAAATCCTTAATCTCTCAACCTTGAACCCTCGACTATAAACCCTCTACCTTATACATTATATCCTCAAACCTCAACCCTCTACCATATACATTATATCCTCAACCCTAATCCCTCAAACATATACCCTTAAACCATAAACCCTTAAACCTTCAACCCTCAACCCTATACCTTATATCCTCAACCCAATGCCCTATACCCTCAACCCTTCACCCTATTACTTATACCCATAATCCCTCAACCCTATACACTATACTCTATACCTTAACACTATACCCTATACCCTCTGTAGTGTATGAAAATGTATCCCTTTACATTTTCACACTTGTTTGGGCCCTTTTTATCTAAATGGACTTAATTATACCTTATTTAAGGTGTTGTAAAGTGATTTCTTATTATTTCACACTAATCTAGGGTTTTATTAATTAATTGGGCTTCTTTATGCTTTAATTGGCCTTATTTTGCATCCATAAGCCTTAATTAATGCATCTTTTTGAGGATAATCCCAATATATATCAAGTGACCAATCAAAAATTCATGATTTTGGATTGTATGGCCTATATTTAATGATTTGGGACTCATATGCCACTTTTGGAATATGTGTCCCACCTAAGTTTTGGGGCCTCGATCTAGATTTCACATTAAACTAAGCCTTTCTTGAAAAATTTATCCCAAGATTTGCCTAATGGGACTCATACACCACAACTAGGATATGAGTCTTGCTTAGATTAGACCTAAATTAAATTCAAATTCTTGGCGAGATTTTATTCTCATATATTTGATGTCAAATTTTAGTGTTGTAATTTTAGGAAATCTGGCAGAAACAAGTATAAATACAAGGTTATTTAACCCATTTTGAACCTAACAAGCAATCAAGCATCCCAAAACTTCAAGATCACTTACAAGATTTTACAAGAGCATTCAAGAGTGATTATCAAGCATTTTGGAGCATTATTCAAGTATCAAGCATCATGTCAAAATCATCATGCATCATGTTTGTTTTTGAGCTAACATTTGTGATGTAGGGTTTGTATGATTCAAGCAAGCATTCAAGTCAAAATCTACAACATTCAAGAAAGATTCAAGGTCCACATTCATGTTATCCATTATATAAATGTTTGTAGCATCTTTTTCAATGGTTTGATGAGTTGCAATATAGTCTATTTGTTCATTCATCATTCCTCCTATCTAATTCATTTCATTTCAAGGTTTGACTACCAAAATGGGGTTTGACCAAAGAAAACCCCTATCCACTAACAAAAAAACATTTTTCCCTCTCTTTTGTGTGTGATTTACATATCTAGATGATTTGGGTTGAATATACATTGAAGAGAAAGGTTAGAAGAATTTTTCAAGTTGTCAAAGTTCTCACCTTGTTTACAAGACCACCAAAAGACATCTACAAAGAAGAATTTAGCAGTTTAGATCTAAAAATTAGGTTGAAAAGGAAGAGCCTACATAGGAGAGCAGATTCAGATCTTAACCTTCTCAGAAAGCTAAGCAAGACTGATATGCCACTTCTGGTGTATGAGTCCCAATACAGGCCTTTTTTTCTAGATTTTAGGAGTTCTAGACTTGTCACTACTAGATTTTTGTTCCTACCCAAAAACCTTAATCTAGGAATAAATCACCCAGTCTAGTGTATGAGTCTCAGTGTACATTAAATTCAACATTTTCAGCATTTTAGATCTCCATTCAAGCTTCTACAAGTTTCCAAGTGCACCTCTCTAGTTTCTTAGTTTATTGTTCTGATTTACATTCATTTCTAGGTCATTCATTTGGGTTTTGCAAAGCATTAGGTTTTGTCATTAGATCTTGCATGTTACTAGTCTTTCCAATCCCTAGCTTGGTGGTGAACCCCATTTTAGTCTTTTATCACAACCTAGGACAACCTTTAGCAAATCTCTTTCTGCTATTTTGTCATTGGATTGACATCTCTAGGGCTTCCTTGAGTGAAACTAAGTGAAATAGTTTCCTAACCCTAGTTCCATCTCAAAAAAGATAGAGAACACAACCCTATTTTCCTAGGTTTCATTTTCTAATTTGGAGTACATCATGGTCCTAGATCTAGCTTCCATTAAATTTTCATTAGGTTTTGCATTAGTTAATTTTCATCTAGGGTTTCTAAACTTTGTATTAGTGAAAATGCATATAGGTTGCATTTTTGCATCTTGCATCATTAAATTTCATCTAAAATTTGTAATTGCACTTAGCCTAGACATCATCCTAACCAAAAAACATAATAATCACTCATAATTTTCTGATATTTGTGCAAAAACCCTCATCTATGACTCATACACCTCTTTGGACGATTTAGTCCCAGTACAGGTGGTTTTTCCTAATTTCTAAGTATTCTTTGTTGACTATTTATCATCATTGAAACCCTTGAAACACCTTGAAACACCTTGATTAGGACTTATATGCCCCTCTAGGTGATTTAGTCTTGTTTTATATTTTAAATTGCACTTCCAACATTAAAAACTATGCTTTTGTGCTTTTGTTTACTATCATTAGCTTTTTGTTTCAGTTTGTTGAATTATTGTTCTATGCATTTCATTATATTTAGCTTAATTTAGATTCATTTCAATTGTGGATAGAATTATATTATTGTACTTTTCATTTCCAACATTAGTTCATAGTTCAATAAGCTTAGATTACATTTGGCATTCATTAGAAAACAAAATAAAAACACCTATAAAATTGATGAACCACTTGGAGAAAGCATAGTTATTTGAGTATGTCAAATATCTTTTTCCAAGTTAATCTAACCCTAAATCCTTTTAGCAGTGATGACTTTGACATGTTAGATGAATCCCTTGAGGACTTTATCTCACAAGGTTAATCCACTAAGGCTTGCTATAACCAACCAAAACCAAGAGATTTTAATGTAATTCAACCGCAACTCATCCTTTACCCACCTTCACAAAAACCTCAAACTCAAAACAAACCCATTTTCACCCTTGAACCACCTAAGAATAATGTTTCACAGAAATCAAGTTATAATACCATTTCTCATACATATGACACTAGAATTAATTCACAACCCAAAAAACCAAATTCAATATCTTTACCTTTTCCTAACCCCATCTTGCCTAGTGCCCCTTGTTTTCCTTCTAATAGTGCGAAGGAGTATGATCTTGTTGAATAACTTAAAAATACTCTTGTGACGATATCCCTATGGGACCTAATTCAAAATTCACCTAATTATCACACTATTCTTCAAACCACCTTGCAACAAATTGTGGTTTCTTCTAGTACAAATGCAAATGATGTGGCAACTCTAATTCAAGGAATTAATGTTGTTAATGTAGAAATTACTTTTCATCAACATGAGTTACCTCTTTTGGAAACAAGAAAGAGAAATGATTCCTTCATGATAATAGCTATCTATAATAGGTTGGGAATAAAAAGAACTCTTGTTGACAATGGCCCCACCCTTAATGTGTGTAGTGTGACCCTTTTGGATAAACTAGTCATGGATAAATCAAGAATTCAACTTTATTCCTTTTCAATTTGAGGATTTGATAATGTAGGAAAGCAACCGCTTGGTGTGATTACTTTTCCTATTACAATTGGAAAGGCTACATTGCAAACTCCTATTCATGTCATGCCCGATAATATTTCATACAATCTTCTTTTAGGGCAGCCTCAAATTCATGAGATGCATGCAACGCCTTCAACTCTTCATCGTATAATGAAGTATGCCTATCAAAATAAAGTATACCAAGTTGAAATAGACCCCAAGCCTAAAAGTTTCTTACAAGTTGAAAAAGGAACAAGTCCTCTAAACACATTAATTCCAACCTCGAACATAGAACCTATGGAAGAAGAAAAACAAGAGATGGAAATAGTGTCAAAGTTATTGGAAGATGATTGGGGTTCCTTAGAGTTCACACCTTCATTTATGGAAGAATACATAATCACAACAAAAGAAACTGGAAAACAAAAAAACCAATGGTGATGTCAATGCAAAATTTAGAAGAAAACTCACAAGCATCTATCTCATCTACTCTAGAAGAAGACACAATCTATACAACAAAATTTGATGAGATAGATTATCAAAAACCACCAAATCCAAAAGAAATGAAAAAGCTTTATGGAAAAGGTTATGAACTTATGAAACAACTTGGATATAGTGGAAAAGTATGTGGTGTTAGAGAACAAGGTATATGTGTCCCTATAGAGCCTAACACACAAAGAATGACTAATGGTATTGGTTATTATCCCTCAAAAGAAACAAGAAAACCTTCACTTAATATCAACACTATTAAAAAATATTCTTCTAATCCAACTTTAACATTAGTGCATCCCGAATTGATAGAAACTAATGGTCTTGGTTATTGTCCTTCGAAAGAAATTAAAGAAACAAAGAATTCTTCGCTTAAAATTAATGTCATCACATAAAAGCACTCCTAGGATATGTCTTAGTAACGATTGGATTTCATTAGATTTTACACCCTCCTTTCAAGGAGAAAATAAAATCTCACAATCTAATGATTCTTGTGTAAGTATGACATCTTGTACTAAGCAAGAGATAGTTTGTCACAAAATAAAGGAACATCCCCTACTATTGATCAAGAGAGTATCTTTTCAAGACTCCTCCAAGATCGTTTGATATCCCTCCCTCCAAGAAAAATGGAAGAAATGGTACTACAAGAGTTCATTTTGTGCATATCATAGAGTTCATGGTCATTCTACTAATGAATGTAAGGATTTGAGTAACAAAATTCAACATCTTAAGGATTGTGGTGCTCTTCCTTATGTTGAAGCACCTAGTTCCTCTAATTGATATTGATTCTCATCAATCATCTTAGCTCATCCTTGTCTTGCACTAAGTGAGGACAAGGGGTTAGGTTATCCTTGTCCTTGTATGACACTTGTCATTGTCTCTTTTAGCTAGTTGACCACCTTACATGTATATATTCGATCAAGCTTGGGATGTGGAGGACATGCCTTTAGTTGGCTCGCATGTGACATACTAAGTTTTGGGGGCAACCCCCTTTTCATGATGTAGCTTCGTTTGGAAATGTATGACTTGGCATAGGTCTTTCCAAATAGGCTCTCATGTCTTTTTAGCACTTATCATTTGCTACTTTAAAGTAATTTCTCATAGCATGGTGTGTAGAAATTTATTTAAAGTGGAGGCATACATTGGCATTATTCTTTTCAATTCATGTTTAATTGTGTAGTCTTTTTATTTCATGTGATTCGTCTTTCACTTTGAAGTGATATTGGGTGTGATTTTATTCAAGAGTGCGATCTCTCTTAGCATATTATATTCCTCTTAGTGACTTGATGCAACACACTACATCCCCTAAGTTGTGAATCTTCTATTTTTTGGTTGGTACTCTCTTTAAGACATTAGGCACTATGTTCCCTAAGTTAAGACCTCACATGAACTAAGAAAAACTCCCTTGAACATTCCTTACATTATCGTTGCATTTACAATAGTTGTTATATGGCCACCTTGCATAAAAATTTGTGCTTGCCTGTGGAGCCATCTTGTTTGTTCATGAGTTTCAAGCATATGAAGCGTGCTTGCCTCATGAAGCTCGAAGTTCATTGTTGTGTGACACCTTATCAAAGTTATCAGGAGGTATAGCTTTGGTCTGGTTGTACGAGAAGTCAAACTTAGGCATGACTTTCCCATAGCCACTTGCTTGTGAGCACATACCAGTTGCATGCATATGTGTCTCATCCTTTTGGATACTCACCCAACAAACAACCTAAAGTTTTGTTGCCTCAAAGTGAGCGTGCATTTTTGGACAAACAACTCAGATCTAATCCACAATGTGTGGGACAAAAAATAGAAGCTTGATCCACCCCTTTTATTTATTTTTATTTTTTTCTTTATCTACATCTTTGGCAATGTATGTTAGTGCCTTGTTTTTGCTCCTTACATCATTTTTTTCATGTGTGTTCTTTTGTGCCTATATTGGTTTGCCATAAGATTTTGATCCTAGGGGCTTGTGCAACCCTCTTGATTATTGTCATCCTATCTTACTAGCGTTGGTACATTGGGACCCCTCTTGATGCGATTTTCATCTACTTTAGTGTGAGTTTGAAGCAAGTTCCTCCTCTCACTAAAGTGGGGGCTAAATGTAGTGTAGGAAAATGTATCCCTTTACATTTTCACACTTGTTTGGGCCCTTGTGATCTAAATGGAATTAATTGTACCTTATTTAGGGTGTTGTAAAGTGCTTTCTTATGCTTTCACACTAATCTAGGGTTTTGTTAATTAATTGGGCTTCTTTATGCTTTAATTGGCCTTATTTTGCATCCACAAGCCTTAATTAATGCATCTTTACGAGGATAATCCTAACATATATCAAGTGACTATGGCAACAAAAAAATAATCCCTTTACTTTTCCTTGCTCGTTTGGTCCCTCCTTATTAAACTAAGCTTAATGTTTCCTTGATTTAGTGTTGTAATGTGTTTGATAGATTCACATTAGGTCTTGGGTCCCAATGAACTAATCAAACTTAATCATTCCTTATCTAGAGTGTTGTAAAGTGTTGTGACACACTTTCACACTTTTCCAAGGTTATCATAAATAATTGGGGTTCTTTATGCTTTAATTGGCCTTATCTTGCACCTACAAGCCTCATTTAATGCATCTTTCCGAGGATAATCCTGACATAAATAAACACCCAATCATAATTCAGGTTTTTTTAGGTTGTGTGGCACAAATTTAGTGATCTAGGACTCATACACCACCTTGGGCGTATGAGTCCCACCTAAGGTTCTCGGCCCCGATATGGATTTTGCACCTTTCTAAGCATTTTTTAAAATGGTCCCATAATTTATACATTATGGGATTCATACACCACCTTGGGCGTATGAGTCCTGTGTCGCCCAAAATTCAAATTAATTCAAATTCTTGGCATGATTTTATCCTCCTATATTTGATGTCAGCTTGTAGTGTTGTAATTTTGGGAAATTTGGCATAATTAAGTATAAATACAAGTTTCTTCCACTCATTTTCACCTAACAAGCAATCAAGTGACATGGCAAGTTGAATGAGCATTCTTATCGAAAATTTGAGTTCACAAGAGCAATAAAGTGTTTACCAGAGAATTAAATAGCATTCAAGGGTAGATTATCAAGTGTTTTAGAGCATTATTCAAGCATCAAGCATCATGTCAAAGTCATCATGCATCATGTTTGTTTTTGAGCTAACAATTGTGATGTAGGGTTTTATGATTCAAGTAAGCACTCAACTCAAGATCTATCACATTCAAGAAGGAGTCAAGATCTACATCCATTGGAGCCACTTCATACATGTTTACAACACTTTATTATTAGGGTTTGGTGAGTTGCAACATCATATTTTGGTCATTCATCATTCTCTCTTCCTATTTCATTTCATTACAAGGTTTGATTACCAAAATGGGGTTTGACAAAGGAAAACCTCTTTCTACTATCAAAACAACATTTTTCCCTCTCTCTGGTGTCTGATTTGTAGATCTACGTTGAAGACATATTGAAGAGTTTGGAGAAAGTTTTCAAAGTGTTCAAAGTTATCAAAGTTGTCACCTTGCATTGAAGATCATTGGAAAACTTCTACAAGTTGTAAATCAAGGTTTTGAATCTGGAAATTAATTGGAAAGGATAGAGTAGATATTGAGGAGTAGATTCAGACTTTGAAGTTATAGAAAACCCTAACTAGACTCATATGCCACTCCTGGCACATGAGTCCTAGTTTGGTCAAATTTGTAGTTTTCAGAAGTTCCAAACACCATTTTGCTAGATTTTAGTTTATGCCCAAAAACCCTAATCTAGGACTAAATCACCCATACTAGTGCATGATTCCTGACAAGATTTAAAATCACTATTTTTAACATTTTAGGCCTTCATCTAGTCATCTTTAGATTTCCAAGTGCATACCTTTCATCTCTCAGCTTTTTTTTATGTTGTACTATGTTTTTCTAGGCCATTTAGTGAAAGATTGCATTGCATTAGGTTTAAGCATTAGGTCTTTCATTTCATTTGTCTTTCCAAGCCCTAGCTTGGTGGTGAACCCCTCTTTAGTTTATAATCAAACCCTAGGAAAACCCTATTGCAAGATCCCTTTCTCCTTTGCATAATATAGATGGAGATCTCTAAGGTTTTCCTTCAATAAAATAATTGGGAAGTGTGTTTGCTCTATGTCCTAAACCATAAGAAGAAAAATCAAATTTTCCTTTGTTTAATTTTGGTGAACCTCCATTTAGAACATCATAATTCTAATTTGGAGTGCATCATCATCCTAGATCTTGCTTGCATTAACATTGCATTAGGGTTTGCTTTAGTTAATTGGAATTCTATGGTTTCTAAATCTTGCATTAGTGAAAGTGCATATAGGTTGCATTTTTGCATCTCAAATCAGATAAAATCTGCATTTGCATTTAGTTTATAGATCATACAACATAAAAAAGCATAAAAATCACTTAAATTGAAAAAAATCCTCACTAGGACTCATACGCCCGTGTGGGTGATTTAGTCCCAGTGTAGATTTTGAACTATATTTTCCAGAATTTAAAACTCTATTTTTGAGCTTTTGTTTGTTGTTGATAACTTTCTATTTCAATTTACAAAGTTGTTATATTCATTTCATTGTATTTAGCTTAAATTGCATTTGCATTCAACTTGCATTTAGTATCCCTTGCATGAGCATTTCTACTTGGTGTCCTATTGCTAATACTATAATGAGATGAAGTTCAAGACTCATGTCATCCCACGATAGCACAATCGTAGTGGACCTAGGGTTGTCTAGCTCTTTCACTCCTAGTATTGAAACTAGTTCACTAGGTATGGACCATATCCTTAACAATTCCTTGCCTTCAAGTAGTGTAATGCATGTTGAAACAATGATTGCTAGTGTTCTGCAAGATAACATAATCCAAATCCATGAAGATTTAGAAAAATTACAACATCAAGTGAGTGATGAAAACATTTCAACCACTACCATCCCTACCATAGATAAAATTCATCCCATGCTTGAAAGTGAAAATGGACTTGAAATTGTGCGTAACATAGTTCATATCTTTGGAAAACACCTTACCTCAACCACTAGTAGTCCTTTACCTATGAACAATGTCACGAGCCAAGGATGAATTCAAATTCCTCCTCCCACAATAATTGCATATATTCCTACATATACCAACCCTTAAGTTACAACAACAATGCAACCGACTAGTAATGTGATTCCTTCCTTGGGTATTTCTGCTAGCATCCCTAGTACCTTTGTGGCATCACACATCATATCTCCTACCACCCTACCACCTATAAGCATTCCATTCCATTTTCCTTCAAACACATACACACCTCCACAATATTCACCTCTATCTCATAATACAAGAAATGATCCTCTCATAAATCAACTTTTGCAAACCATTTCATCCCTTCAAAAGCAAGTTTCCACCATCAACCAAAATCAAAATGGACCACCTACATATTATTGCAAAAGTAGCCTATTATCATTGGAGATATTGCAAGCACTGATGCCACAACGTGTAGAGGTGCCTATATTCGAGAAATATGGGGGGAAAGGAGATCCTTCTAACCATGTTTCCACTTATACTACCTTATGTAGTGACTTCATTCTTGATGATAAACTTTTGGGTAAGCTTTTCCCTAGGTCCTTGAAAGATACTTCCTTGGAATGGTTCTCTTCATTACCGAACAACTCAATTCGTTCATTCAATTAACTTGTTGAGGAATTTATCAACTATTTCCAAGTGCATATGACCCCTAAAATGACCTTGGTCGATTTGATGAGATGTAAGAAAAAAGAAGAAGAAAAGATTACTAACTTTATCTCGCATTACCAATCACTTTATTCCCAAATTGATGTCAAGGTTCCTAACCCTCACCTTCAAAATATGTTCATAGATAATTTACAAAGCAAGATACAAGATAAGCTTACCATGATGAAATTTCCCTCCTTCATGCAATTATGCACTACCCTTCATGATTATCAAAACTCAGTTAGTAGTTGTGATGCAAAATCCAACTCTAACCGAGCTGAATATTTTGATTCTACAAATCAAAATAATTCTCAACCTTTTAGAAAATAGAATAAAGGCTTCCTTCAATTCAATCCCCTTCAACAAACAACTCAGAATGTCAATAACCAAGTAGCTACTATTAAAGCAGCAATACCCTTTAGCTATGGGGACCCAAAAAAATAAATTCACTCCCTTACCCGATACCCTTCACAACACAATGTCACAACTCTTAGAATAGAAGATGATTACCTTACCCCTTATCAAAACACCTGATCCTAATATACCATTACCCGCAAACTATAGATTAAATTCTTACCGCCATTATCACCGAAAAAATGGACACAATACGAAACATTGCAAGTGTCTTAAACATCTTGTGCAAGACCTCATTGATTCCATTTGGCTTTCTGTTGGAGGTGTTAGTGATCAAGGAAATAAGTCAATTTCCCCTCCTAACCAAAACTTGCAAATATTTACCAACCCTATGCCTAATCATAACATTTCATTTGTCAAATCCAACGAAACTACAAAGAATGATGTGATGAATGTTGATATGAATTATGATAACAATGATATTGTTCAAAATGATCCTATAGATATTGATCCTATGGATGATATGGTAGGAGTGATAGAAATTATTCCTTGTAAGGTCTAAACTACAAATCCTTTTGAGATTGTTTTCTCCTCATAAGATATACTTAAACATGCACTTGATGGTCCTCTTTACATAGTTGGTCAAAACTATGACAAGCCCACTAATGGGATATTAATAGATCTCATATGTGGAGAGAATGTGATAACCAAGAAATTCTTACTTTTGCATGAACTGTATCAAGATATATATGATAAACTGAAAGAATGGATCAAGACACAACGGTTTCACTTTCCCTACGATGGGATCAATCACCCTTCCTTTACAAATAGGACCAAAAACATTATATATCTCATTCTCCATCATCCCCTAGTTAGACCAATTTCATGTGAAGCTAGGCTATCCATGGTTTCACTCCATGAATTTTGTCCCTTCGGTTGTACATAAATGCTTAAAGTTTCCCTTTGACAATGAAATTTTCATTGTGCATCATAGTGGCTTTAACCCTTTGTCTTCCCATGGAAACTTTACATTTGTTTTCTTTTGGCCCGAGCCTATAGAACCTATCAAACCATGAGAAGACTTATTTTTCAAATCCTATCAAAAGTTCCAGGCAAAGAAAATAGTAGAATTATCCCTCTGAAACATTCCTCTGCCCACCACCGAGCCTACCATCCTTGACAAAACCATGATTGAACCTAAAGAAAATCTAAATAACCAAGACCGACCTAAGACAAAACCTTCACCTACTACTTACAAAAGACCAAGAGATAATGAAAACAATCCTGTTACACCTACTCAAATAAAACAAGTTTACAAATTTAAAGAGAAAGTGGTTGAACAACCTTCCATGGTTCCTTTTGTTCCTCCCCCTAGGGAACAAAAGAAACATATGGTTGATCATCTCACTCCTACACAAACATAGCTTGAAAACTGAACTAAAAGAAATCGAGGTGCTAGAGAGCATAGGTGTAGACGCCGTGCCCTTGCTCGAAGGTTAAATGAAGAAATAAACAAAGAAAATCAAGATCCAAACTTGACTAAAGTAATGCATGATGAGTCTCCCCCTTCATCAAAACAAAAATATCATATATCACAACAAGAGCTAAATCCTTCTTTAGACATTATCATTCGACCTCCTGTTGCGATTAACTTGGATGATGACAATGAGGTTACTAAAATTGATGAAGAGGTGCATAATGGATTGAATACATTGTTTTTCTCTTCCATGAGCTTAAACGGAAATTCTCATAAGAGGAGTGTTGAACTTGGAAATGATCCTAGTTTGGCACTTGCTATTGTCCCTTTGACTAGTTGTCCGCCTTTGGTATACAATGAACATGATTGGGATTCGGATGACCTGCTTTAGGTTGAATCGCACGTGCCTTACTAGTCTTTTTCATTATTTATTTTTCATTTTCTTTTGTGTGATTGCATGTGCATGATGTGATCCCCCGTGAGGTTTTGTTTGATGTTCTCTCCCTCTATTTGTACCTTCATTCTTCTCTATGTCATAAATATTTTATCATTTCCTTTATCTTTTAATTTGTCTTATGTTTTCCTTTTTGGGATGACAGAAGGCATTGGGACATTTATGTCTCTTCCATGTTGACCCAAAAGCTTTGCCTTTATCTTTATCTTTTCATTTGTCTTGTTTTTTCCTTTTGGGGATGACACAAGGCATTAAGACATTTTTGTTTCTTCCATGTTGACCCAAAAAAAAATTCTTTGTTTTTTCTTTGTTTGTGTCATTCTTCTAGTTCTATGGGTATTTTTGGAATGATGACAGTTTCGAGCTCTCTAAAAATATTGTAGCAAGAACAAACTAACCCCAAATCCATAGATCCCTTATGTGTGTTTGGAGTTTTATTTTGGAGGAAACCCCTTTTCTCTTTTCTTTTTCATGACATAGCTTTATTTAGAAACATATGACTTGGCATAGGGATTTCCAAGTTAGCTCTCATGTCCTTTTTATTGTTAGTATTTATCATTTTCTACTTTAAAGTAATTGCTCACAGCATGGTGTTTAGAAATTTCCTTAAAGTGGAGACATATATTGGCATTATTCTTTTGCATTTCATGTTTCATTGTGCAGTCTTCTTACTTCATGTGATGTGTCTCTCACTTTATGGATGACATTGGGTGTGATTTCCTTCAAGAACGTGATCTCTCTTAGCATATTGTATTCCTCTTAGTGGCTTGATGTGACACACTGCATCCCCCAAGTTGCAAATATTTTATTCTTTGATTGGTCCTCTCTTGGAGACATTAGGAACAATGTACCCTAAGTTAAATACCTTACATGAACTAAGCAAGACTCCTTTGAATGTTCCCTATTCTTATATTTACAAAATTTCAATTATATTGCCACCTTGCATAACACACTTTGCATTCCTATAGAGCCATCTTATTTTTTCATGTGTTCCAAGCACAAATTTTTGCTTACCTCATGAAGCTTGAAGTTCATTATTGTGTGGCACCTTATCAAAGTTATCAAGAGTTATAACTTTGGTATGGTTCGATGGGAAGCCCATCTAAGGCATGAATTTCCTATAGCCACTCGCATTTATGTGTGAGTGCATACTGGCCATGTGTGTATGTGTCTCACCTTCTTGGATTACTCACCCAATGGACAACCTAAAGTTTTTTTTCCTCAAAGTGAGCATCCATTTTTCATAAAAAATAGCCTAGATCTACTCCACATCATGATGGTCAAATGGTTGAAGCTTGATCTACCCCTATTTTTTTTGTATTCTTCTTTTCTCTTTGTCTTTGGCGGTGTATGCTTGTGCCTTGTTATTTCTCTTTATATCATTTTCATGTGTGTCCTTTTGTACTTATGTTGGTTTGTCATAGGACCTTGATCCTGGGGGCTTGATCACCCCTCTTGATCATTTTTTTCCTATCTTACTAGCATTGGTGCACTTTGGCCCCTCTTCATGCATTTTTGTCTACTTTAATGTGAGTTTGAAGCAAGTTCATCCTCTCACTAAAGTGGGGGCTAAATGTGGAAACAAAATAAGTATCCCTTTACTTTTCCTTGCTCGTTTCGGCCCTCCTTGTTAAACTAAGATTAATGTTGCCTTGATTTAGTGTTGTAATGTGTTTGACACATTCACATTAGTTCTTGGGTCCTGGTGAACTAAACAAACTTAATCATGCATTATCTAGAGTGTTGTAAAGTGTTGTAATACACTTTCACATTTTTCTAAGGTTTTCATAAATAATTGGGATTCTTTATGCTTTAATTGGCCTTATCTTGCATCCACAAGCCTCATTTAATGTATCTTTCCGAGGATAATCTTGACATAAATCAACATCCAACATAATTTAGGTGTTTTTAGGTTGTGTGGCCCAAATATAGTGATATGGGACTCATACGCCACCTTGGGTGTATGAGTCCCACCTAGGGTTTTGGGTCTCGATCTGTATTTTGTACCTTTCTAATCATTTTTGAAAATGGTCCCATAATTTATGCCTAATGGGACGCATATGCCACCTTGGGCATATGAGTCTTGTGTCACCTAAAATTAAAATTAATTCAAATTCTTGGTGGGATTTTATCCTCCTAGATCTGATGTCGGCTTGTAGTGTTGTAATTTTGATAAATTTGGCATAATTAAGTATAAATACAAGTTTATTTCACTTATTTTCACCTAACAACCAATCAAGTGACCTAGCAAGTTGAATGAGCATTCTTATAGAAAATTTTAATTCACAAGAGCATTCAAGGGAAAATCATCAAGTGTTTTAGAGCATTATTCAAGCATCATGTCAAAGTCATCATGCATCATGTTTTTTTTTGAGCTAGCAATTGTGATGTAGGGTTTTATGATTCAAGTAAGAAATAAAATCAAGATCTATCACATTCAAGCAAGAGTCAAGATTGAGTTGCAACATCACATTTTTTTCATTCATCATTCTCTTTTCCTATTTCATTTCATTACAAGGTTTGATTACCGAATCGAGATTTGACCAATGCAAACCCCTTTGTACTATGAAAACAACATTTTTACCTCTCTTTGTTGTGCGAATTGTAGATCTAGGTTGAAGACATTTGAAGAGAAAGTTTGGAGAAATTTGTTAAAGTGTTCAAAGTTGTCAAAGTTGTCACCTTGCATTGAAGATCATTGGAAGGCTTCTACAAGCTGTAAATTAGGGTTTCGGATCTAGAAATCAATTAGAAAGGATAGAGTAGAAATTGAGGAGCAGATTCAGACTTTGAAGTTACAAAAAAACCTAACTTGACCGATAAGCCACTCTTGGCATATGAGTCCTAGTTTGGTCAAATTTGCAATTTTCAAAAGTTTCATACACCCTTTTGCTAGATTTCAGTTTCTGCCCAAAACCCCTAATCTAGGACTAAATCACCCAGACTGGCATATGAATCTCAACATGCTTTAAAATCAATGTTTTCAGTATTTCAGGCCTTCATCTAGTCATCTTCATATTTCTAGGTGCATACCTTTCATCTCTCAGCTTTTTGTTTTGTTGTACATGCTTTTTTAGGAATTTAGTGAAAAATTTCATTGCATTAGGTTTAAGCATTAGGTCTTGCATTTCATTTGTCTTTCCAAGCCCTAGCTTGGTGGTGAACCCCTCTTTAGTTTATAATCAGACCCTAGGACAACCCTATTGCAAGATCTCTTTCTCCTTTGCATACCTTAGATGGAGATCTTTAGGGTTTTCCTTCAATGAAATAATTGGGAAGTGTGTTTTCTCTATGTCCTAAACCAGAAGAAGAAAAACCATTTTTTTCTTTGTTTTAGTGACCAATCATAAATTAATTTTATTTTGGATTGTGTAGCCTAGATTTAGTGATTTGGGACTCATACGCCACCTTGGGCGTATGGATCCTACCTAAGTTTTAGGGCCTCAATTTGGATTTCACATTAAACTAAGCCTTTCTTGAAAAATGTGTCCCAAGCTTAGCCTAATGGAACTCATACACCACAAGTGGTGTATGAGTCCCACTTAGCTTATACCTAAATTAAATTCAAATTCTTGACAGGATTTTATTCTCCTAGATCTGATGTTAGCTTGTAGTGTTGTAATTTCAAGAAATTTGGCGTAAACAAGTACAAATACAAGGTTATTTCACTCATCGTTGCAACATATCCTATTTGTTCATTCATCGTTCTTCCTTTCTATTTCATTTCATTTCAAGGTTTGATTACCAAAACGGGGTTTGACCAAGGAGAACCCCTATCCAGTAACAAAATAATAATTTTCCCTCTCTTTTGTGTGTGATTTGTAGATCTAGGTGATTTGGGTTGAAGATACATTGAAGAGCAAGATTGGAAGAAGTTGTCAAGTTGTCAAAGTTGTCACCTTGTTTACAAGACCACTAAAAGACATCTATAGAGAAAAATTTAGTAGTTTAGATTCAGAAATTAGGTTGAGAAGGAAAAGTAGAGATAGGGGAGCAGATTTAGATCTTAATTGTTCAAAAAAATTGAGTAGGATTGATACACCACTCCTCATGTATGATTCCTAGTATAGGCCTTTTTCTAGATTTTAGGAGTTCCAAACTTGTCACTACCATATTTTTGTTCCTGCCTAGAAACCCTAATCAGGGACTAAATCGCCTAGTTTGGCATATGGGTCCCACTATGCATTAAATTCAACATTTTCAGTGTTTCAAATCTTCATTCAAGATTCTACAGCTTTTGAGGTGCACTTCTCTAGTTTCTCAGTTTACTATTCTGGTTTACATTCATTTCTAGGTTATTCATTTGGGTTTTGCATATCATTAGGTATTGTCATTAGATCTTGCATGTTACTAGTCTTTCCAAGCCCTAGTTGGTGGTAAACCCCCTTTTAGTCTTTGATCACACCCTAGGAAAACCTTTTTCATATCTCTTTCCCCTATTCCATCATTGGATTGAGATCTCTAGAGCTTCCTTAAGTGAAACTAAGTGAAATAGGTCCCTAACCCTAGTTCCATCTCCAAAAAGATAGAGAACACACTGCTATTTTCCTAGGTTCCACCCTCAATACTTAATAGTATACCCTAAACTCTATACCTTAAACCCTAAACCCTACAACCTCATCCCTAAACCCTCATCCCTATACCGTAAACCCACAACCATCTACCCTATACATTAAACCCTCAACCATCTACACTATAAATTAAACCCTCAACCTTAATCCTATTGAACACCCAAGATACTAAGAGAGGGGGTGAATCAGTATTCTTTGAAATTGCTTAAACATTAAAAATCCATTCCACATAACATATTCAATTTGTAGTAGGACAGGAAATTATGAAAGAAGCCATTAAAGGAACATAACACATGAACACATATTTTTACATGGAAAACCCAAAAATGGAAAAACCATGATGAGGATTAGCTCACAATATATTATAACTAGTTACAACATATTACAAAAATTCTCACTAGAGGTGGACTTATTGTCCTAGTGGACTCACTACCTACATAATGAAAGAAGGATAGAAGGAAAGGGGTGTCTCACTACCGAGATTTGAACAGATACAATTGCATCTACAATATGCAGGAATTAGAGTTCCATTGAAGCTCAATATATAGAGTTTACACACTTCATACTGTTCTACTCTAACACTCTACTATGCTCTACATTCTCATTACATTCACAAAATTTTCATCAACAACACTTTTATATTCGCTATCATTGTCCTCCAACACCAAAAAGATCTTATACTTATACCCATGACATCTGCAAACTCTTACAACATCATTTAGTTCAACCTTATTGGATGTATCGATCAAAATAATAACTTGTCGGCCCAAAACATACTTCATGCCACAATCAAAACTTATAATTAACCCAAATAGGTTGGCATGGGCCTATAATATCTCCCACAAAACAAACCAACACTTATTTAAACTTTGCATACCCTTATACATATTAAGTTGGCATTGTTGGAGACCTAACATCAAAATAAGCCAACTAATCATCCTCAAACCATCAGGTGGACCTCCAAAATTCATGCCACTTGGAACTTAGATGCTAATGAAACCTATAAAAACCTCCACAAATCCAAAATACTAGATATTATTCCATGGTAAAATTTGGACTTGGAAAAACATGTACTTTGCACTGGAAAACATTGTCACTAGCAAACCCAATAATCTATTGCTCATAACTTCTACACCAAACAACCAAAAGGCATGAAACTTTGGATTTAGACTCCATTGACATCCAATAAAATTTCGTTAGAATTGTAGAGTGAAATTATTTAAGTCAGACCAATGAAAACCAAAAAATGGATGCTTTGTACACTGAAAACCATATTCTAAAACTTAACCAATTCTTCAACATAATTGTCTGCACTGGACCAAAAATTATTGCATCTATGCACTTGATTATCATTATAATACACACTCATTCTTCACCAAGTGGTTTGCACATCAACCTTCATATCAAACCACAATGTTAACATCAATGAAAACATTGTGTCTACATACTATACATCCATGCTCATGTTGCAAACAAGTATATCAATTAAAAAATTCCAACAAATCCCCCAATCTTATACCTTAAACCCTAATCTCTCAACCCTCAAACCCTAATCCCTTGAACCCTAAACCCTTGAACCCTAAACCCTTAAACCATAAAACCTTAAACCCTTAATCCCTCAACCTTAAACCCTCAAGTATAAAATCTCCACCCTATACATTAGACCCTCAACCCTAATCCCTCAACCCTCGACCCCAAACACTAAACCATCAACCATCGACCCTAATCCTTCAACCCTATACCTTAAACCCTCAATCCCTCAAGCCTCAACCCTTAAACCCTTAATTCCTCAACCCTAAACCCTCAAATATAAACCCTCAACCCTAATCCCTCAACCCTATACCCTTAAACCCTAAACCCTTTAACCCTAAACCCTCTACCCTCTACCCTATACATTAAACACTCAACCCTAATCCCTCAACCCTATACTTGAAACCCTTAATCCCTCAACCCTCACCCCTTAAACCCTCAACTATAAACCTTCTACCCTATACATTAGACCCTCAACCCTCTAACATATACATTAAACCCTCAACCCTAATCCCTCAACCCTATTACCCTCAACCCTATTACCCTCAACCCTCAACCCTTAAACCATTAATCCATCAACCTTGAACCCTAAAATGTAAACCATATACCCTAGATACATTACACCCTCAACCCTAATCCCTTAAGCCTAAACCCTAAACCCTCAACCCTTGACCATATACCCTAGATACATTAAACCCCCAACCCTCAACCCTAATCCCTCGACCCTATGCCTTAAACCCTTAATCCCTCAACCCTTAAACCCTTAATCCCTCAACCATGAACCCTCAACAATAAACCCTCTACCCTATTAAATCCTCAACCCTTAATCCTTTACCATATACATTAAACCCTCAACCCTAATCCCTCAACCCTATACCCTCAACCTTATACCCTTAAACCCTGAACCCTCAACCTTCAAACCTCTAGCCTATACATTAAAACCTCAACCCTAATCCCTCAATCATATACCTTAAACCCTTAATCCCTCAACCCTCAACCCTTAAACCCTTAATCCCTCAATTGTGAACCCTCAATTGTAAACCCTCTACCCTTGATACATTACACCCTCAACCCTCAACCCTAATCCCTCAACATTCAAACCTTGAACCCTAAACCCTTAAACCCTAATCCCTCAACCATCAACCCTCTACCCTGTACATTAAACCCTCAACCCTAATCCCTTGATTCTAAATCTTAAACCTTTATTCTGTCAACCCACAACCCTTAAACCCTTAATCCCTCAACCATGAACCCTCAACTGTAAACCCTATACCCTATACATTAAACCCTCAACCCTCAAACCTCTACCCTATACATTAAACCCTCAACCCTAATCCCTCAACCTTATACCCTCAACCCTTAAACCCTAAACCCTTAAACTATCAACCCTCTACCCTATGCATTAAACCCTCAACTCTGATCCCTTGACCCTATACCTTAAACTCTTAATCCCTCAACCCTCAACCCTTAAAGCCTTAATCCCTCAACCCTCAACCCTCAACTGTAAAGCCTCTACCCTAGATACATTACAACTTGAACCATAATCCATCAATCCTAAACAAGAAACACTAAATCCTCATCCCTTAACCCTAATCCCTAAGCATTCAACCCTTAAACCCTCGAACCTCAACCCTATACATTAAATCCTCAACCCTAATCCCTTGACCCTATGCCTTAAGTCGTTGATCCCTCAACCCTCAACCCATAAACCCCCAACCCTTAAACCCTTAATCTCTCAAACCTCAACCCTCAACTAGAAACCCTCTACCCTATACATTAGACACTCAACCCTCTACCCTATACATTAAACATTCAACCCTAATCCCTCAGCCATATACCCTCAACCCTTAAACCCTTAAACCCTTAAACCCTCAGTTGTTAACCATCAACCCTCTATCTTAAACATTAGACCTTCAACCCTAATCCCTCGCTCCTATACTTTAAACCCTTAATCCCTCAACCCTCAACCCTTAAACCCTTAATCCCTTAACTATGAACCCTCAATTGTAAACCCTCTACCCTAGATACATTACACCCTCAACCCTATCCATTAACCCTAAACCCTCAACCCTCAACCCTAATCCCTTAGCATTCAACCCTTAAACCCTAAAGCCTCTACCCTATACATTAAACCCTCAACCCTAATCCCTTGACCCTATACCTTAAATCCTTAATCCCTCAACCCTCAACCCTTAAACACTTAATCCATCAACCCTAAAGCCTCAGTTGTAAACCCTCTACCCTATACATTAGATAGTCAACCCTCAACCCTCTACCCTCTACATTAAACACTCAACCCTAATCCCTCTACCCTTAAACCCTTAAACCCTAAACATTAAACCTTCAACCCTAATCCCTCGACCCTATACTTTAAACACTTAATACCTCAACCCTCAACCCTTACTCCCTTAATCCCTCAACCCTCAACCCTAAACCATCAGTTGTAAACCCTCTACCCTAGATACATTACACCCTCAACACTAATCCCTCAACCTTATACCTTAAACCCTAAACCCTCGACCCTCAACCTTAATCCCTCAACCCTTAAACACTCAACCCTTAAACCCTCAACCCTCAACCCTCAACCCTCTAACATATACATTAAACCCTCAACCCTATACCTTAAACCCTCAACTCTTAAATCCTCTACCCTTAAACCATAATCCCTTAAACCCTCAACCCTTAAACCCTCAACCCTAAACCCTTAAACCTTCAACCCTTAATTCTTAAACCCTCAACCCTCAACCCTAATCCCTCAACCCTAAAGCTTTAAACCCTAAACCCTCAAACCTTAAACCCTTAACCATCAACCCTTAAACCCTCAACCATCAACCCTCAACCCTCAACCCTATACCTTAAACCCTACACCCTCAAAGCTCAATCCTCTAACCCTAATCCCTCAACCCTAAACCCTATACATTGAACCCTCAACCTGTATCCCTCAACCCTATACCTGCAACCCTTAAACCCTAATCCCCCAACCCTTAAACCCTCAACCCTCAACGGTCTACCCAATATATCAAACCCTTAACCCTATACCTTAAACCTCAATCTCTTAACCCTCAACCTCCCCAATCCCTTAAACCTTTAACCCTTAAACCCTAAACCCTTAAACCCTTGAACCTTCAACCCTTAAACCCTAATACCTCAACCCTCAACCCTTAAACCTTAAACCCTAAACCATATCCCTAAACCCTCAACCCTCAACCCTCAACCCTTAAACCCTCAACCCTCCACTTTTAAACCCTCAACCATCTACCCTATACTTTAGATCCTCAACCTTAATCCCTCAACCCTTAAAACCTAAACCCTTAAACCCTAATCCCTTAAACCCTCAACCCTTAAACTCTAAACCATTAACCCTTAAACCCTAAACCCTTAACCCTTAAACCATAATACCTCAACCCTCAACCCTATCCCTAAACCCTTAATCCTATACCTTAAACCCTAATCCCTCAACCCTCAACCATAATCCCTTAAAACCTAAACCCTCAACCCTCAAACCTCCACCCTTAAACCCTCAACCCTTAAACCCTCAAATGTTAAACCCTTATCCCTTAAACCCTAAACCCTAAACCCTCAACCCTAATCCCTCAACCCTCGACCCTCAACCCTCAACCCTTGAACTATAAACCCTCAACCCTACACCCTACAACCTCAACCCTCAACCTTATACTTAAGCCTTAATATGTCAACCCAATATCTTAAAGCCTAATGGACCTATACCCTATACACTTAACATTGGACACTCAACCTTGAACATTATCCCTCAAGCTTCAACCCTCTACCCTATACCCTATCCTCAACCCTATACTTATGCCCTAATCCCTCAACCCTCATCCATATGTCTTATATCCTCAACCTTAAACCTTGAACCCTACAACCTCAACCCTCATCTCTATACCCTATAACCTCACCCTTATACCCTAAACCCTAAATATTGTCCCTCAACCCTATACTTAAACACTAAACCATACACTCTCAACCCTTCACTCTATGCCTTATACTCTTTATCCATACCGTAATCCCTAAACCCAATATCCTAAACCCTGATCCCTATACCTTACACACTTAATCTTATACACTCAACGAGTTGAATATTATCCCTCAACTATAAACCCTTAACCCTCTACCCTATACCCTCACCCTTATATACCCAAAACCCAAAACCATTACATACATATATATAAGCATACATGCATACATACTTATATATATATACAAACATACATACAATTAACAAACTTACACAAAAATAATTTCAAGCGAGCCATAACGCAAGCGTGGTATAACATGCCCGTGTTATGCCTTGCTTTGGGAATCCAAAACATAAAGCAAGACAAAGAAAACACAAGAAAAAGCATAAAGCATGACATATATGTGATCATGTTATAATGCGCTCACGTTGTGTCTTGCTTTGGAAATCCCCAAGCATTTGACTTGGATTTGCTTTGGATTTCCAACCCAAAGGCTTGGAGTGCCTTCCCAATGTCCAAAAATGTGTTTTTGCATATTCTACAAAATCTCGTTCATGCTAATCGTCAGGTTTGCATGTATTTCAAGGTCAAGTAAATCGAACACCCAGGTAATGTTAGGCTCTCTCTTAGCAATTTAATGATGCAATTTTTTTCACATTTTGACTATGTTAAGGCTTTCATCTTTAATTTCTTTTGTTTGTGTGTTTGTTTTTGTCCAAAACCAATGTTTGGCATTTTTTACTTTATTTTTTAAGCATTCATTAAAATTTCAAATAAATTACATATTTATAAACCAGACTCCATTCTACACATCAAAAAAAATGATTTTCGATTAGTTTTCAAAAATTATAGGGGTAGCACGACCAAATTTCTATTTTCAAAATGTGTCCACTTTCAAAATTAGTAAAACATAATTATTTAGTAAAAAGTTATTAGAAAAATCAAGCACAAACTACATGTTATCAGCTAATTTCTCACCAAAATGATTTTTAAAATACTAAAAAAAATTTCACCTTTTGAGGGAGCCACAATAGATGCTATGTTATGTTTTTTTAACAAAAACAACACCAATTTATGTGGCTCCCTTTTTTTAACCCCTTACTCTTTATCATTTAAAAAAAATAGTAGTAGTTTAGAAAGTAGACTCGAAGCACTACAACCCTTGTTTTTATTGCATCTAAATTTTTTAAGTGTAACTATCTTCAATTTTTCATCTAATGTGAGTGTTTTTTTATTTTAGAAAAAACAAGATCTCATTGACTACAAATAATTGAGAATTGACATTTATAATATTTCATCACCACACCACTATTTATATACCACTCATCTAGATCATGGCTTGTGTGTCTTTGAGGTGACTCCAATAGGATTGATCCCACACTTGTGAATCTGACCTTTGGAATTTCAAAATCCAAATTCAAATTTGTTCAACTCTTGCCCATTCATTCCTCACCTAGAGTTGGCTAAATACATGTTTGCACAATTTATGCTTGTTTCCTTATATCTAAAGGCATTCAATTGCATTCATTTTGCATCCTCAATTATCAAAGAAAAACATTCACTTACAAAATGAGATTGTTAAGAAGACTTTCATTGGCACACTAAAGAAATTTGAGTCTACATAATCATTTAAGAAGCATTTGCATGTTTGAATCTTGCTATCCTTGATCATTTTTACAACCATAAAATGACTCTTAAGGTTGAACAATCAGAATGTGTGGTCCTAATAGTTTGACAATCTTTTAAGGATATTTTTAAATACCACCACTCGAAATACAACAAACATCAATGAATCAAGTAAACTAAAGAGCATAAATATGGAATCATCAAAATCAAATGTATGCAATAGAAAATATTATAATGAACTCTAAAACAATCTATAAGCACGAAGTTAACCTAGACAAAATTTAAGACAAAACATAGAGAAAAAAAATTATATTTCTAATTTCAAAAAAAATCTATTTTGATACTGTATAAAATTTATTTCTTAGAACTAGAACCTAAAATTAAATCAAGTACCTTATTTAGTTTTTTTTTTTAAATAACATTAATTCTAAACTTATAAATAATTCTGAATTGATTTGTCCTTACGTCTTTAAATCTTACTAAGATTAGCCTACCTAAATTAAATAGAGAAATGTTATTTTCCTTTTAACTATATAATATCCTCATTCGTTCTCCCAATTAAAAATGATATCTTCCATGCAACGTTCTTCTCCACTCTTAGATAGCCTTGCATGGCGTTCCAAATTCCACCCTTGTGTCATGCTCCCTACTGCACTCTCATCTGTCAACACTCTCTAAATAGTTTTGATATCCACAGACATGCGGAAGGGCAGAAAATATCAGTTTTTCTGTACTCATGGCCAATTTAACTGGAAAAAATTTACCCTTCGTCTGATATTCCAATGGAGGCTATAATAACATTTTAACAGTCAGTGCCGATAACATTTTAACAGTCAGTTTAAGAGAGCTTGAGCTTTGGTGCCAACAGTATGTGTGGCAAAATGCGTTTTATGAAGCCCAGAAATTAAAAAAAGTTTGCTCTTTATCCTGAAACCGGTAATGGCGGTGATTCAATTGGGACAGACAAAAGCAAACAGTATAATTTGTGTGTGATTTGGGCATAAACCCAACTTTCTGTTGCACAGTTTCTTCCATCATCACACTACGGAAAAAGAAAGAAAACTTCCCAACAAAATGACCCCAGTAAAGTGACAGGAAAGTTAATATGTACAGTACAGACACCCATGGAGATTGAATCGTTTTAACCTATTCATAGTACAGTCAAGAGAAATTTTATTTGGAATCTGATCAAATATGTACAGTACAGACTATGACAACGAACGTGTAGTACAGTTTCTTTCAATAATTTTGATCGGCAGTAACCACTTTTCTGTCGCATGTCGCCCCCACAATAAGAATAAATTCCATACCCATTTCCAATACGAAACTGAAACTAGATGATAAATCATGTGCTTTGATTAAATAAATCAACGACGATTTGTAGGCAGAGTGTGAATTGTCCTCAGATATAGACTTAATTGTAATTACCTACCTATATGCAGACAAAACCTACTTTTGTAAGACAAGAAATTAACTAGTTTGGAAAGGCAAGAGTAGAATCAACTCTGTTCTGAATCTAATCAGATGGGCTTGTGCAGTAACTATGTAGAGAGAATGGGTAGTGCTTCTTCCTTGCTTAAGCTCTGTCTTTCATCCTTGATAGACATGGCATTCAACTGGAGCTCGATTTGTGCATTCTGGGCCTTAAGGGCACGCACTTCGTCCAGCAGAGCAGATACCTTACCTTGCAGCTCGATGATCTTCTGTACATGCTCGGATTCTCTCTCACTCAGAGATCTAGAGCGCATGGATGTTGAAGAAGGCATCTGATCTGGTCCAACACCCATTTCATTCAACAGGTTCAATATGATGTCCTGCTGTGTAAGGGTAGATTGCAGGATGCTCTGAAGCTGGGGAAGGAGGGTAGCAGAAACAGGCTTAGGTGTACTAGGATGTGAATTGAAATCCTGGGGACAGTATTTCTTTCCAGGAGAAAGAAGCACGGACGAGGTCACCGAAGATGCTGAAGAGGGCTGAGAGGAGGAAAGGCTGTGCATTCTTCTGAGAGGCGGGAGAGGATGCTGCACAAGAGGCTTATTAGGAACAGCACCACCATCCTCTTCCGTGACGGAGAAACGCCCTTTCTTTTGAATCATCCCAGCTTTGAATCCATGACCACCCTGACCCAGATTAATCAAATTCAGGGCAGGCAGCTGCTGCCGGGCTTCCAGTTGGGTAGGCTCGGAACCCTTTCCTGGGGAGTGCTGTTTATGTGCAGAAGACTCAGAATTAGCACATCCTGTGTTATCACGCGACACCTCGGGCTCCCCTCCGGCCATGGCAATGGGCCGAGAGTCACCAAATGAATTCAGTCCTGTTCTGGGACTTTGATTTGTGAGTGAGTCAAAAGACTCTTTTAGGGCGGGGTTGCTACAACTTCTGGATATCCCTCGACCTACTTTGAGATTGAGCATATTGGGCTCACAATCAACGCGATCAATAACACTTGGGAGGGGAGCTTCAGCAGTAGCAGATGAATGCTTATTGACGTTGTCATCCAAGGAGCGGTACATGGGCTCAAACTGCAAATTGTCCTGATTGAAGTTCCACCCGCTGATCCTCCTTATGTGAGGCATCCCCGCAGGGTCACTGTCGTCATCATCATCTTGGAGGCGGTGCATCTTGAGACTGACCATCTTGAGCCTATCAGGCAAACGAGGCAAATTGTCAAGAACGTGCTTGACAAGATAGTCTGGGGTCTTGGTATGCCTGAAAAAGGAATGCTTGAGCAGTTTGTCGGCGGAGGGGCGACGGGTAGGGTCCTTGACAAGGCAAAGACCCACCATCTCTCGGAAAGAGCGGGAGAACTTTTTGTCGGTGGCGTGATCGAAGGCAGGGGGTGCGCCCTGGAGTTGCATGAGGAGGGCCTTAATGGGGGGGAACTTGGAGAAGGGGGCGTGGCCATGGGCAAGTTCCAGGGCGGTGATGCCGAAGGACCAGATGTCCGCCTTGTGGTCATAACCAGAGTCATGGTCGATGACTTCAGGGGCCATCCAACAGGGCGTTCCAACGAAGGTGTTGCGCTTATGGCGGAGGGCGCCGGACTCAAACACAGAGGCCGAGACGCCGAAGTCGGCGAGCTTGACGGCGCCCTTGGAGTCGATGAGGATGTTCCCGGCCTTGACATCGCGGTGGATGTGGCCCTGCTGGTGGAGGTAGTCCAGGGCTTTCAGGGTATCTTTCAGGACCAGCCCAATCACGGCCTCCTCCAAGCCCCCAGGGAAGGCGGCCTGCATGATGGACTGGCAGGACCCGCCCGCCATGAAGGGCATCACTACCCACAGGCTCTGCTGGACGATGAAGGAGCAGTGAGCACGGAGCACATTTGGGTGTCCCATCAGGCTCATGGTCTGCGCCTCCCGCCTGATGTCGTCCAGGTTGGCGTTCAAGCGCTCCAGGTCTATGCTCTTTATGGCCACCGTCTCTTTCATGGGGATGCACTCTGCCTCGTACACTGTCGCGCTCACGCCGCGCCCGATTTCCTGCACCAGCCTGTAC
>VDFB02000017.1:83450157-83460709 GCA_007258455.2 Sequoia sempervirens
AGTTTGACACTTCCACCATTTTTCACTCACACTCACCTACTCCTTTGCATAATATAAAGGACCATTTATGACTAGGGCTGATATCATCATGGTTTGAATTAAGATTTCTCCCACCAAGAAATCATAATGTTTATCAAAATGGGCATAGATTTTTGTGCAATTTGTAGTAAAATGTGAAAATGGTTCAAAAACACAATTTATTTGATGAAGCTTTGTGTTTGTTGAATTTGATCAATTGGTGCACAAAATTCATTGTTTAATCACCCAAGTGTTGATTTGAAAATACTTAATTGTAGGGATGACTCGCATTGCATGTAATACACTGGTTAGGGTTTTCTTCACCCATTATTAACATAGGATCCCTTGGTGATGCTTTTGCAGTAGATTTTTTGGCTTAACCAAGCCTTAACATAGTAGATCCATGAGCATAATAAATCAAAAGAGGATTTGTAGGTCTGTCAGATGTTCTCCCATGCCTCTCATGTGAATTTTGACATTTTTACAAGAAGTTTTCATGTGTTTTGGAATGTCAATATTAGAAAAGTGACTATTGTGATAAGAGAGTAATGGATTTCTTCACACCATCATTATTTTACCATCCTAAGACTCTTTTGTTGCAAAGTATTACAACCATATATCTATATATACCAACTGGCTATTCATACAAAGGGTTGGTCGTCAAACCAATTTTATGCTTTGACTATGTTTATAGATCTTTCTAGGGTTTTAAATAGAATATTGTAATTGCAAATGAAAGGATATGCTTTGTATTAGTTGAGGAAGGTTTTTGTCTAGCACATTTTTTGTAATGAATGTCTCCATGATTGTTTGTAATGATTCAAGGAGTATCCTAATTGTAGTTAGGTATTTTCCTTTGCCACATTTGTTGGCACAAATATATTGAGAGTTTGGTGTGTGTGTGACATCACCTAATGCATTTCAATTACTTTGTAATAACTATTCTTTCATTGCATATGGGTTGTTGTAGTTATAATCATAAATGATTAAGCATGTTTATTATTGAAATGTGATATTTGGTTTCCATGTGCAAACCTAGTTTTGTTGATGTTGTGTTCAATTTTTCTCTTTTCTCTTTATTTTTGACTCTGATGTTGTGTTCATTTTTTCTTCTTTCTCTTTGATTTTTAACTTTGTTACTTAATGAATCTTGAGCATTAGTCCTTATTAGTTTAAGATTAAACATTTTAATTTAGATAATATTTTATTTTGGTTAATTGTAGATTTGTAGATTACATTTTGTATGTTGTTTATGGTTCATTATTATAAACTAGAGAAATAATTTGAGTGAACCAAAACTATATATCATTAGAGAACCTACATATGCATGTTTACACCTTATCATTATGAAAGATATGAAAAATAAAAACTATCTTAAAGGATTATAACTCCTAATATTTACATGTGCATATGCAATGTGTATTATCAATTGATTTACAATTAGTTACATTTGACTATGTGAAAAAATTTGGGGTCATATGTACAATTGGGTATTGATTTTGTTTATTCTATTCATTGTTATATTTTAATTGATATAAAACACCTTTTAAAGAGACCTTTAGGACCAACCTCCTGAATTTACGTCGAGTCCAAAGAGTAGGAGACCATCTTAGAGTTAGTCTTTGACCATCTTGATTTTGTTGATAATGCTCTATTTACTTTCTCAAAGTCAAACCCTTGGCCTTGACATTGTTGAAAAGCTCTAGGATCTGGAAGAACATTTTTTGGAACTAACAAATTATACCATTGTTGGGGATATGTTAACCCAAAAATTATTTTAAAAACCAAAGTAATACAATCATTAAAGTTTGTTGCGATGTATTTTTTTAGCTTGTTGTAGTACACTTTGTCTAAGGGCAATAAATCAATAGATAAGTTTTCTTGCAGAGTACTTTGATTTATTTTTTGCTGAAAAAATATTCTATCTTCCTCAATGAAGAGTGGCGACCCTATCTCAATCAACACAAACTTAGATTTAAATCAATAATCTTTTTAATGGAGGGAAGAAGGCAGCCCCATTACCAACAAGAAGAAGGTGTTGCTTCAACTAGTGCATGAAGATATCCATCATCAAAAAATCAAAATAGTGGCAAGTCATTCATAGCTACCCATTTTCTTAGAAGTCAGTTCTATAAGTGGAAGTGATGTATACTCTCATTCAAGGGATCAATACTTGTGTACTTGTAAAAAATCATATGAAGAAAACATAATAATAAAACATAAGAAAGTACAATGGTTTGATTATGAAACAAAAAGATAAGATATGATTATTGGGAGGAAAAGGGTGCATAAAATTATTGATAATATTTGCATAGTTAATGTGGCATGCAATATCGAGATTTGGTAACATGATTTAATGTTCACCATCCCACCTCTCCCAATGTAGCATAAAAAAACAAGGTTGAACTTGTAGAAATATTGACATGTTTCCTTAAGGAGGAAGTATTGGAACTACTAACAGTGGTTGAGTTTGAGCAAAATCATGTGCAAGGTTAAGATATGGTGATTGGCATAAGGAATTTGGATAAAATATTAGATGTGTGTATGCAATATTCTCACACTATAAATTAGGAAATTGTTGATCAATATCCACTTTCTCCCAACATATCATGTGAAGATGAAATTAAGAAATATAGGGCACACCTTGAGCTATTAAAAATTTAGTAAGAAACATTTGACCATTATCAATTTGATATTAGCAAACATAAATGATGAGTTTCCTGATGGTGATTACAAAGAACATATAATGATAAGGGAGATCATATAGAAGTGAGCTATATGATTGTTAGTGGAGGTGATATGGATATAAACCATCATGCTCATAATCCTTAAATTAGCATCTCACTTCCCCTAGCATGGCATATAGGTGTGATGGTGGACTAGATGAATTGATAAATCAACCCAATGAAGAGAATACAAAATAAATGTCAATTTTTGAAATGCAAGGGGCTCAATTAAAAAAGATGACATAATTCTTGAAAGGATGAACAAGGATAAAAATATTGCACAAACTTTTGGCAAGATTATCTAGATAAAGAAACCTATGATATTAGACAATATCCTCTTCCTCCCAAGATGACATGAAAATAATTTGAATATGAAGAGGTGGTTTACCACTTTGAACAACACAATTAGAAACTCCTTGTAGATCTTAGGTTGTAGACTCAAATTTCCACCCTTAAGAATCCAAACACCCTCTCAATGAGTAGAGAGAAAGATCTTTGTTATGCGGATGAATTTTCTAAGTTCTATGAAGAAAAAGATGGTCAATCCTTTGCATCAATATACAACTACATGGATGGAGAAGATGGGTATTGTGATTATAAGAAAAATTATTTAGACCTTCAAGATAACCATAGTATTGATACAAAACAATATAAGTTCCTCACTCACAACATGCAACATCCCAAGGAGCTCATTTAGTTATCCCAAAAATCCAATCCACCATAAGAAGGTATGGTATCCCATGCAAATGGAACATTGTTGTGTGTAAGAAATGAATATCAATTAAAATTTGAACATGTGCCTACATTAAATAATGGCATTGGTGCTAGATCAAACATAATTTCCATGGGCAATAATAAGAAATCATAGTATATAGAAGAGGAGATTAGGGACAACAATGTTATGAGGAAGGTGACAAAGAGAAAGAAAGCTCCAATACAATAGTGGGTAGTGAAGAAGAAATATATGCCAATAGATCATGAATATAAAGGAGGAAATGTGAATGATGAAGCACAAATAGTTCATCCCTTGACGTTAGAAATGCAATGTACACACAAAGAGAAAGATGTGTGCAATTGGTTCAACTCTTGATTTTGATTGTATATATTATGTGCATAAAAAATGATATAAATTATGAACAAGAAATTAGTTTCTTTCCTAATGCCCTATCCTCCTTTGTCTCTAATTTTAACATTGAATCTACCAATATTTTTTTGCATGAGGATGATGTAAATGTGATTGTACTAGATAATAAAATTATAGAGACAAAGAGTAGTGCAGTCAATAATTTTTAACTTTAAGGCATATCCTTTCAAGAGTGTGAAGACAGTGATCATGTGGAAACATATGAGAGCTTATTCATTTGGTGCAAAACTAATTGTATTTATCATGCAGAGTGTGCTTCAATTGGTTAAAATTATTTTTTCGTTAGAGTGATTGAAGAAGATGAAAAATAAAGTCACAAGTATGAATTTGACATCATGTATGACACAAGTACTCAAATGAGTTTGAAATAGAGAGAAAATTTGAAGTTGGTTCTTCACATGAGGTGCATCATGATACTAATTTTTGTGATGATGATGTTAGTGAGGATATGGATCAAGTATGTGATCCAAGCATGAACTGCATTAACATGTTTGACATGAGCTATGTTGGTCACTTGCCATCCAATATTTTGAAGTGAGTAGAGTTGAGTATGAAGTTTTCTATCATGCTTAAGAGGTGGCTTCTTGTATTGTAGATGGAAATATGCCTAATTTTGAGTGTTTCAATTGGGCTTGACATACAATTTATAATGATGTGAGAAAAAAAAAAATTCTATTTTGATGTTGTGCTTGTTTCTCAAGTTTTTTATATGTTGGAAACTTACATTTTGTAATTTGATGTGCAAGAGGAAGAGCTTCCTTTTGCAAGTTAGTGGGATGGTGTGGCATATTTTTTATCACAATTTAAGTTGGAGGCATTCTATTTTTGCTTCAATTTACTCGAGGAGGTAAACAAATATAAAAATATTTTTTCTTTAGAGATAACCTATCTTTTCAAATTGCACCCCAAACTACTAGAGATATAAATTATACATTACGAGGTGGATTAATGGCCTTCTTTTTCTGGTTTTCTTGCAATGGTAAGTTTTATTATGGTTATGTTCCTCATTTATGATGATGTATTACTGAGTGTGATCTAAAATATCAATATAAAATATTTTAATTAAATGGGGTAGGCACTTGTAAATTATAACACATTTTTGGGAGTGATGGGATGGTGTTTGACCATAAACCACATGTCAATTGCAAGGTGCAATTATATTTTTCGAGCAAATTATAGGTGGAGTTTGAATTACTTTTAAAACCTAATAATGTTGACATCAAATCATTCCAATGTGATGGTGGAAACATGCCACAACATAGACTAGAGACATGTGTCAACATTCAAAGCATTGATCATGCTCTCTAGAAACTTAATTGACCAAGCTACTTGTATGGTACAAAAGAGTATGGCGGAGATGGTGCTAGTCCTAGAACCCCAAGCTTCAAATTTTTACCCCAACTATGAAAAATGAATTTTAGGAAAAATGCTTCCACCCCCTTGGAGATATAAATTTTCATTGTTCCTAGAAGATACACATTTCCTATACTAGAGCTAATATTAGTACTCAATTGTATATTTCCAAAAGTCTCTTAAGTCCCAAATCCTTTGTGCACTTAGGCATCATTTTTCCATAAAAAACTAATTTGAGAAATACTTGTATGGGTTTCCATTTGTTAAATTTTCCTAAGTGTTGTTCCCTTTATCCCATGCACCTATAATATGTTGGAAACTATTAAAAAATATAAAAGAAATAAGTGTGGAGGTCTTCATTTAATTTTTTATAGATTGGGTGGAATTTTTAAGTTTCCCATCCTGACATATTTTTCCTCCACCCCTCTTTGTTTCCCTTTATTTTGTCAGGATTTTGGAAATTTGCATTCCAACATCTTGGCATGAGTTCCTTAGTATTTGAAAGCCCCAATTCTTAATCCTTTTCACTATTTTAAATTGTGGAGTCATGGTTTTGGTCATTCCTTTGCTCATCTACCTTGTGGCATGAGTTCTCTAATATTGTTGATCCCCAAATTTTTATATCTCTTTATATATTTTTTTAGAATTGGATATGTGGGAATACCTCTAGCATGATACTTTTGGCATGGATGTACTCCCAATCCTTGATCATTGAAAAATTCACCCATTTCTTGATCATGTTTTAAAAACTCTAAAAAAATCCTAAGTATGGGTTGTTATTATTCTTGTCTTGGTGTTTCTATAGAGTTAAAAAAATCTATGGACATCTAAACTATTATCCCCATGACCCTTCCCCCTCTATCCCTATGTGGAATTCCTATAGTATATGCTAGGGCTTTTCCCCCCCTTCCATTTTCCTCTATCTCCATCTTTGTTGAATCCTATTGTTGGTCAAAACATCCCCTTATCTATCACATTTCTAGATCTCCATTCTTTGTAGTGTCCTTTCTTCCCCTTTGTGAATTTTCAAAGTGGATTTGGATTTATTAATTAATCTCATCAAGTTTCCACAGTCCATGATAATTCTTTGCTCCAATTTCTAGATTTAAACTATGTGAATTTTTTTGAATCAACGTTTCAAATCAAACTCCATGATCCATCATCGAAAGTATGTAACAAGAGAGTAGGATTTGGATTTCCTCCCTTTCCCCCACATCTACTTCCCATGTCAATTTTTGCATTGATTCCCCATGTTCCCGGATTCCCCTTCTATATTCCTCATTTCCTACTTTTGTGGGATTCCACCAAACATTCACACCTCCTATCCTCTCCTGCAAACTTCCTTCTACTTTTCATTGTAGACTTCTGAAGTGGATCTAGATATTTTTCCTCCACTTCATCCACTTCCCTCATCCTATTCCATAGGTTTTCTTTGTATATTTACCCCCTCCTTCCTTGTAGAATTCCTTTGCACCTTTGAAATTCTTCTACTCCTACCTTTGTTTCCTCCATCTATTTCCACATTTTTTTCTTGCATCCCATTCTATCATTTTCATGTGGACTTTATGTGGACTTCTAAAATTCAATTCAATTTCTTGGTTCACATGTCAATTTCTAAATTGAAATCCTAAAAAAGGTTTCCAACACCTTTTTCCATTCATTTCCTCTTACGTGGAGTTCAACATGAATTTTAGACATCATTTTTAAACCTATACATCTCATCCTAATTTTTAGTCTTGCATCTTTTCCTTGTGTTTCTCCATGGTGATTCCTTCATTCTTTTCACCTCTTTTTCAGAGTTTCTCTAGGCTTTAGAATTTCATTCTTCCATCAAATTCTAACTTCCTATCTTGACTCAAAATCTTCATGTCTATTTATCACATCTTATTCTACCTCCAATATACACATTTCCTCTTGTTTTCTTCATGCACTCCTAGATCCTCCTAAGATATCATTAATGCCCAATTTGAATCTTACAACTACTAGATTGAGCTTTCCCACCCAAAAAATGTTCATCCCAAGGGTGCAAATCGAAGTTCATAATTAATGGTGGATGACGAAGAACACCACACCACCATGAATGTAGTGGTTTTCTCTAATGTAAATTATCTCTATGTCATCTATAGACCACCATTTTAATAGATTTCATGGGATTTTAACTTGTTACACATGCCACATTAATGACATCCAATTCTTAGACAAATTGCCCCAAAGATTTAATGACCAAATATAATATTATAAATACCAATTTATTTGATAGAACAAATGTTCTTCATTTCTCATTTCCACATGACTACAAGTACTAAAGATCTTCTAGGGTTCCAAAATTTTCATTTTTGGTCACCTGCTAAGTAGCTCATTTTACAAATCATGAAGATGTATCTTATTTGTAGTTAATATTTATGACTAAATATCTTCTTGAATATTTGTAGATCTTTAGGGAAAATTATAAGTGATAATGTGTGACAAGTTCTTCATAGATTAGGGTTTTCCTTTGCCACATTTGTTGGTATGAATGTAAGATATTAGATGAATATTGCAACATTATAAATCATTCATTGTAATGGCCTTTTTAATATTGCATATATATTTTTGGATTTTGGAGAGAGATGATTCGACATGTCCAATTTTTTTTGATAATATAAGAATAATTTATAGGGTGTTGTACCCTTAACATAAAATGCCACAAGGGAAGAAGTTCAACATAACATAATTAACAAAAAATGACAGTAGAAACAACAAATAAATAGCATAAAAACTAAAAAAATGCCAAAGCTAGTAGGCAGGAGCTAACCCCCAGACCCCTACTTAGATATGTTTTCCCATTCCTCCATGAGGAATTTGAAAACATATTTTTTGTCTCGAATAGATTTGGGATCAGTGTCAAGGTCATGTTTCTTTATCTCCTCCTGCAACAT
Organism: Sequoia sempervirens; assembly: GCA_007258455.2. NCBI lineage: Eukaryota > Viridiplantae > Streptophyta > Pinopsida > Cupressales > Cupressaceae > Sequoia > Sequoia sempervirens. The sequence goes on from VDFB02000017.1 coordinate 83,458,317, forward strand.
AGATGCTAGAGTAACAACAAAGTGGTGAATCACCTTAATAACAAAGCAGGTGAGATGATTTAGCTTCCTTTCTAGCATGCTAATTTGAGCTAAAAAAGCATTGTAATCATGAATAGTATCATGGTCGGGATGGCTAGCATCCTTCTTCCCTTGATGATGGGGAGAGGAGTCTAGGGTGGAGTCCTCCATTATCATATTGTTGAGCTTGAGGAAGTGACTAAGGCTATAAATGTTATCATTTGCATCCTCCAAAGTCTTCTCACTATTGTCATCCTGTTTGGTTTCATGTTCAGAGTTGCTCGAAATTTCATCTATAATAACCTCTGGCCTTTGTTTACCAACCAACCTATTAGATCTTCTAACACTAGCCAATTCCACACCAACTTCAGGTTCGTTGGCAGCCATGGCATCCTCATCACCAGTATCATTAGTATTAGCTTCCCCTTATCCTTTGAATTAGCTTCTTCCACATAAAAGGAGATAAAGTTTTTCTTTTTCACATCCGAGTTTTTCTTCACCACTTGTTTACAAGCCTTTTTGATAGAAGTGTTCTTTAACTCACACAACTCGACCACCACAAATCTCTGATTCCACATAGGGTTATTTTTTATTTTCTTCTTTTTACTCATAGGTTTGGGGTTGGTAACTGGGGTAGTTTGATTAGCAAAAAGATTGATATTGCACTTGGACCTACATTTATCAGCAAAGGATGGTTTTTGGGGGATTTCAGTAGGGGGATTTATCTCAAGCTCCTCATTGACAAGGGTCACACGAATGGGATTTAGGGGACAGAGCACAAGGTGAAAGTGGTAAAGCCTCAGGATAAGCCCTTGGTGTAAAGGGATAGGACTTTTTTAGGATTTCTAGTGGCGAGCTTGACAACATCCTTAATTGAGAGTTAAAGAGACAAAAGGAGGAAAAGAGGAAAGCTAATAAGAAGGTGGTGCCTAAAGTGGTTAAGAAGAGGCATGTGGTAGTAGTAGAAAAAAAGACATCTACCCTCAAGAGTAACATATTTCATGAGCACAAGAAAAACCTAGTCCCATGGCATCAACAATTTGCTTCCGTCATAGCCTACATGAAGCTTGATGGATTGCTCATTTTCCTTGAAGAATTGATGCATGTTGTCCACATCCTAGACCTTAGTGTGCTTCTTCAACTTTTTCCTACTGCAAGAGAGCCCAATCACCTTAGCAATAACCTTCTCACTAACCTTAAAGGAGATTCCCCCAGCTTAACCTAGCGATTGCACCAACCATTTGTAAATTGGATTGATGGGTTTTCATCATGGCCATTTAGAATTTCCATGAGTAGAGCAAGGCCACCCTCAACACAAATATTCCACACAAGGGCATCTCTATGAAATTACTCACAAGATCTTAGCTAAGTCCTAACCCTATCCCCACCCATTTTCTTTAGCAGAGGAAGCTAAGAACTCATGCATAGATGGTAGAAAAGAGAAGAGTGAATGAAAGGTTTGAAAGTACCCAGAATGAATAAATAAGACGATAACCCTTCCCAAGAAAAGTAACTAGAAGATACCTTTGTACTGCTTTGATTAAATGTGATGATATCCTCCCACATGCTAATAGTCATTTCTAAAGGCCCTAAGTTGGCAGAGAATAACATGAGATGGTTTGATGACCTCATGAAGAGGGATTTGGTAATAATGGTCCTACAAACGATAATTATGATGTAATTATTTATCTTTGGTTTCAATAGATGAGTTAACAATAATTCCTTCTTCCAACTCAAACTATTGATAGTTTCATTAAAATTAGGATAAGTAGCCTCATGCAATCTAGGTGTTCAAATGCACATCTCTTTCCTTTCACAAGAGACATCATTCCTTTTGAGAAAATGGTACATGTCAGACATAACCAAGAGGTTCCTCTTGTACATATCTAAATGTGAAAACCCATTCCACCTCATCTTTCAAGCATGATGGTAAGAGTAAAATTTAAAAACCAACTTTAATGAATTGAACACTCACCATTATGAATATATATATTTTTTTATCTTCAAGGATCAACCATTTCACATTTGTAGGAAAATTAGAATAGTTTCTCCAACACCTAGTAGAGGTCCAAGCTATCCCAAAATTAGCCAATGCATCGGCCACCTTATTCCCTTGTTTGAAGATATGTGAGAACTTTTCCCCTTCAAACTTAGTGAGGATGTGATGAATATTCACAATAACATCATTAACAACCCAACAAACAAAAAAATTATCTTTGATAGCATCTATCAGATTTAGAGTCATCTTCAACATGAAGATTATTGATCCCTTACATATGGAGAAAATTTGATACTTCTGGTTCTCATGGTTGTCATTGAAGATAACATCTCTATTCCCCCAACATAACCAAATATAACTTTCCTTTAGAATCACT
>VDFB02000017.1:83460809-83627305 GCA_007258455.2 Sequoia sempervirens
CTATCTTTTTTATCCTTATAAGGTTAATGAAGTGTAGGTTTGGTTAATGTGTGCTAACCCTAAGATTGAAGCTGGTTGCGGGTTTCCTATTGCCTGGTGAGCTGATGGTTGGAGTGGTTTCTGATGTGTAGGCTTTCGTTCTTCTACCTGCTTATTCTTTTGTAGTGAAGATTGATTTTGTGTTGGTGATTGTGGATCACTTATAGACTGAGTGACTATTACAAATTTTTATTATGAAGGCTCTCACTCTCCTTTTTCTATTGGTTGAGGTTGCTTCTACTTCTTTCTTGGCCTAGTACCTGGCTATGCCTTTGGAGGGTGTGATTCTTCTCTCGTCCAAAGTTTTTGATCTCTCTTTGGATCTACAACTAGTGTCTTCTTTGGAGGTGGAGACTGCTCCCATTGAGGCAGAGCCCTCTTCTATTGAGGTGAAGGTGGTTGTTGTAGTTTTGGTGGGGAGTTCTTTTCTCTTCTAGTTGGCCCTATCAAGGTGGTGCTTGTGTGGGCAGAAAAGTGAAGGCTTTAGAGGTTGGGGCTCTCATATCTTCCTCTCCTATAGAGGGGAGCTCCCTCCTATTGAAGAGGAGGTGGGGTTGGAATTGATCAAGTGCTACTACAAGAAATTTGATGTGCTTTAGTGTTCTATTGTGTTCTTTAACTCCCCTATTGAGAGGTGGGGATTGGGAATTTGTTGTTGTTTTTGTTTAGGGGGCTGATGGTGTTTAACACCATTAAGATGACTATTTTTCTTGGCTCAGGGGCTTCTTCCTTGAGCGACTGGTTTGCTGATGCCTGGCTGATGCAAGCGGGTTCTTTGTTTAACTAAGGGTTCCAAGTCCCAATTTTTTCTTGGTTGTTAAGGGACCTCGGTCCCTTGTTCTCTTTTCTGATGCAGCTTGTGTAGTCTTGTATCTATGTTTGTTTGGTGATGCTGTTTGGGTTATTGTTGATTTGTGATTTATCTTGTTTAGCAGCTTGCTTAGCTTGGATAGGGTTACAGATCGCTTCAAAACCAGTTTGTAATGGGTTTCAGGGCCCCATCAAAACTTGATTAACCCCTAATCAAAAACATTATTTTGGGTCATCCTTAGGTTGAAGAGGCCCAATATACACCCTCAATGATTCATCAATATTTAAATTACATCCATACTAATGAATTGATTGCCACTTGGTGTCATTAGTACTAACCTCTACCAGAGTTATAAAAAATTCACAATCAATTTCTTCATACTTAATCCTAATTTTCCTCTATATGAGTGACATGACATAATGTTTGATTTATACAAATACTATAAGGAGAAAAACATTTGTATTTCGTGAGACCCCGTCTATGTTGACTCTTGCTTAATGTTTTGTTTATATGATTGGACTATTTAGGAGTTTTGTGGATGATAATTTATTTCATATATGTGAGACCCCACCTTCTATGTTCCTATTTTTCTTAATGTTCCTTATTGTTATCATGACTCATATTGGATATTCTCATGTGTTTATTATTGGACATTATATTCAAGATCTTTATGGATGACAATTTTTATTAAACGGTAAACAGGTTCTGAAGGGACTCGAAACCCTACTTACAAAATGCTGCTAAAAGAAAAATCACATCCAAACAACAACCAACTAAAAGAGGAAAAACAACTAAAAAAAAGAAACAACAAGAGGCTTCTACTTCATATTGTTCAATGTATCAGTTGCTTCCAACTCTTGTTTGTAGAAGTTCTAGTGTAAATTTTAAAGGCCCAACAACTCTTTCTTCTCTTCATTAAATGATTTGTTTTTGTTGCCTCTAGTCTAAGAGCTCAGACCCTTTTTCTCAGTCTACAACATTTGATTTCCCTTATCCTTATTACTCTATTAATCATTTCTTTTCCCTATGGATTTCATCTCAACAACTTTCTCTTCTTTCAACTCCTTAAGATTATTAGTTAAAATTCGAACGCCCTTCACGTTGTTTTGAATGGTACAGTGGCTGGTTTTCAATACTTTTTCCAAATTATGATTAATATCCTAGATCTTCTTCTCCAAGCTTGTAATTATTTTTTGATAATATTTTTTCAAATCATTAATAACTTTTTCCATATCATCCATCTTGGCCTTCACCTCATAATCCTCAGGCTCGTGCCTATCCCTACCCACATTAAAATCTTTTTTCTTGTAAAGCTCTAATCTTGACATTGATTTTATTGATTTTTGGAAAGAACCATTTAGATCATTTAAATTTACACATTACCCCTTCTGTAGCCAAGCCCAAGACATCATATATCCCATCCCTACTTGCATGGATGTAGGTGAAGTCCTCAAGAATATAAGGGATAGTATCAATTCACTAACCATCCATGTTGCTACCCACATTTGGAAAAGGGTTCTTACTAGTCTTCTTATCCACAACCTTCTCCTTTCCTTTGTCTCTTCCACCATCCTTAAGCTTCAGACTCTATGTACATATAATTCTTGTATTTCCCCCCTCTTTCTCATCCTCGGTTTGGGATCCTTCAAACCAAGAAATTTGCATTTTGGTTTTCTTCTTAGGGATTTTCGTATGCCCAATGTTTTTTCATTTCTTAGGATTGTCCTCCTCCTCCAAAGGTGGTAGAGTGTATATTTCTATAGAGGCTTCCCCCTCATCCTCTTTGACCCACCCTCATCATCTTCTTCCTCACTAGTACTAGAGATCATATCCAAATAATGGACAACCATGGGTTTTTATTTCCTTTTCACATTAAGCTTTCCCTTAGAATCAATCTTAGGGGCAAGAGATTTTATATAATCTATTATTAATAATATTAACCCTTAGTGCAACACAGGGAGCTCAGGGTTTTACAATTCTCCTTAATTGTATGATCCATATAAGATAAAAGAAAATAGGGGAATAAAACTAACATATTATGACATAAATGATTAAGAAAAATAAAGTGCACACCATAAATAGCAGTAAATCTACCATCTAGAGTTATGTATCTCATGATGACTTTTGTGACCTCTGCCTATATAGGTTTGATCAAAAGGTGATCATAACCCTAGGATGAGAGCTTGACCAACTTACTACATTCATTCCCCTTAAAAATTTGGTCTAAATCCTCATCATTTTACTTCTTGTCCCTGAAGAATTTTCTCCCCTACACTAAGAGGCTAGTGGTTTGGGGAAATCACATCTTCACTAATAATAAACTCCCAACCAAACACATTAAATGTTCTATTATTATAGCTTTTAATAAATATTTTGGTAGCTTTAGGGTTATGGTTGTGAAGCTTTTCCATAGATGATATTTTTTTCCTAATGCATACTCTTATATTCGTATAAATGTCTTGACTATCATGATTATCACTAGATGATGAATTTACATAATATTGATTAGATGGAGTTATCATTTGATTTCACTAAGTGGTTATGTGAGTGGATATTGAGAAGACGAGAATTATACATGTTAAATGTTTATCTTAATTCATAATAGTTTCTTTGGCTATACTTATTCATGTGATGTACTAACACCTTTTTGTTAAGTGAATAGGTGAATCTTTCCAATGGTGGACAAGGTTACATAACTATTTCTATTGTTTTATCCCTGTAAAATATTGACCTTGTTTTGTATGGAGAAATAAGGTCATGTAATTTGTTGTTGTGAAGCATTGTTTTATATGTTGTGTGATCATGTGTATATGTGGAAGTTTATTTTATTTATCTTTTGAGTTATATTTCAGTATATTTATTTCTTTTGTTATTATATGGTTCTTTATGTGGTTTAAATTTTATTTTAATAGTCTAAAGAGTTCCCTAGGTGATAGACTTATAGGTTAGGAGTTATTTTACCTTATAGAATACCTTTATTAGTGTTTGAAACCCACTTATATTTCCCATTTTTGAAAAGTGGTGCAATTATGAGTTGGTTAGTTGGTTGGGAAAAGAAGTTCCTTTTCCTTTTCTTTATAGGTTTCTTTTCTTAGAGTGTAAGGGGCTTTCAATATTTTTGCTTTTAGGTCATTTCTTTGAAGATTTTCTATATTGGGGAGTTGAGAAGGTCAAAGAAAGAGAGGATGGGAGAAATGAGGTGTTGAGAAAAGTAAATTTGGAAGGAGGAAGCAATTTTGGGAAGAAGAGAAAGGAAGTATTGGAAAGGAGAGGCTTGATGTTTTCTTCTTCAAAATTTCAACTCTTTGGAAAGCGATATTAAGGTAGGGTTTTGAGCCCTCTTTTCAACATTTTAGAATTTTTATTTATGTAAAAGATTGTAATGGTTTTGCATATTTTTGTATGTGATTTTGTTGTAAGAAATTTGTGAAGTTTTTGGATTTGTTATGTATTTTGTATAAAGGAAAAAATTACGATATTTTGTACTTTTTATGTATTTTGTGCTGTGTGGAATTGACCACTATTGAGAGGGTTTAGTCCTCCTTATAATTGGGGTTTGAGTGGGTGAGGCTCCTACATGGGGTTTAATTTTGGGATAAGAGTATTCCCATTATGTTATTCTTAGATAAGAGTATCTAATATATGATTTTGTAGGAGGAATAAGGGATTTTTGGGTGGATGGAAGTTTTGTGGGTTTCAAATGTGTATCAATTTGTGAGATATTTTTCCCCTCATTGTGGTTGAGTGTTCACTCCCCCTATTAAGGATTCCAAGGGGCATCCTTTGTATTGTTGGTTTTTGTTGGGTTATTATTGTATGTGAAATAAAGTTGTAAATGTGCAATGTGAATGAGATGTTTGGTTGAGAAGAAGCTACGTGTTTTATGTGGATTGCATTATGTTGTGGGTAAACCTGGATTTGGCTATGTGACCCTTTTTTCTTGGGGGTGGGTTGGATTTTCAACCCTATGGTTGGGTGGAAAGCCCATTGGCCCAAGTGGTTTTTCCTTGTTATTTTTGTTTTTAGGTCTATGTGCTTATGGAGACTATTATGGATAACCATGTTATAGGTTGTAAGTGAAGATACCTATTATAATTATGAAAATGGTGAAATATTGAAATATTTATGAAATAAATGTAACTAGGGTTTCAATGTAATAGATGTATATGGTTTGTATTGAATTATATTGTAAAAATAAAAAGAAAGAAAAACATTTTGTAAAGTATTCATTAATTTTCTTTATGTGCATTTAATCTATTCATTATTGCAGAGTTTTAAATTGTATATAGTTGTACATATATGCAAATGTTTTGGAAATTATTTTAAATGTATGGCTCATTAAGTATTTTTCTGTTCGAATCATCTTAATCCACTTAATTAATCAAAGGTTAAGGTTATAACACTATTTCCCTATATCAAACAATAAACTCTTATAAATCAGTATTATAGATTTGATCATAAAAATGATAAAAAATATTTTGAAATATAAAATTTAATGGGTTTTCAATTATTTATCTTATAAAAACATATTAAAAAATTATACTAACCCAAATCACCAATTGTAAGTTAACAAAACATTGACATCCTCTTTCATAATAATAATCTGTCATAAAACAATATTATTTTTTATCACATAGAATGATAGACACAGAATTAAGATATACAATTTAAAATGTTTTATTATTATAGAGATTGGTATGACATATCTAAAAATTAGATCAATCGTAAAGTGATTAGAAGTTATAATTAAAACATTATTATCTTCTTTTTTAAAACTAAAAAATGTTTTGACAAATGAATTTGGGAGTAGAACCAAGTAATAATTTCATGAAATCATACTAATCCAAGAGAGCTACAATGTGTTTGCTTCAAATATTTCCTCTTGCCAAACCAAAGAAGAAGCCCCTTTATTTCCTCTTGCTTAGAAGTTAGGGTGGTTCTAGGTTGCCATAAAATCTAGTAGCTCATTACATATATATTTATATAAATTTTATCCCATAGTAATTTTATTATTGATGAATACAAACAATTTTGTACTTGCAAATATCGTCAAAAAAGTTATAAAAACTATAATCTGAAAACCATTATGAGAAAACTATTAAACTCAACAACAATTACCCACAACTTGGTTGAATTTCCATTCCTCAAACAATTTCAAAAATAAGAGAGATAGGTGTTTAAAAAGAAAAATAAAGTGGTTAAAAATTAGTTTTTTGTTAGTGAAATTAACAACTTTGTTTAGAAAATTTTCCATTTACATTAGTGAAAAGTAATATATATGAAAACAGTATTATAATTAGATTAAAATAATATAGATTATGTGTCATTTTGGAAGCCATATTGTTGTACTTTTATAAGTTAATAATTAAATGTTTGAGGAATTTAGACTTGTTATTGAATTATTATATTATGATGATGGTATTTTATTTAGTATTCATTATGTATCTTTTTTGGATAAAAGATTAAGTTATAGCTAAGCATCCTTAGTTTAAAAGTCATTATTGAAGCATTAGATTTTGGAGATTTTCCTATGGATCAAATTGAAATGTACTCATTAATTATTCAAGTTTCAATTCCTAAATCATATTTGATTTTCTTTAATTGTGTGATTAAATTATTTAGTATTCTAGACAATTTTTTTCTTAGTTATTAATTCACCAATTTCATCAATAATTAGGATAGATGAAGATTATAAAGTACATATATTGTCTTAAGGTAGTTATTGGAATTGGATTTGGTAAAAAAGGATTTAAAAAATGGTATTTAAATTTCTTGTTCATAGCTTAGTAGTATATCTAATGCTTAACGATTGTTTAAGAATATGTGAAATATGTATCCTTGGGTTATAGCTAGAAAGCAAAACACTAGTTTTTACTTTCATTAACTAGGGTTATTGTCAAACATTTTCTATAGTTCCTTTTATGTTTCTCATGAAATTTTCTATCAAACCTAGTAGACTACCCTTTCAAGTTAGGGTTTATGATAGGGTTTTCTCCTTCAATTGTTATCGATTTCCCTTTCGTGATTTGTGCATAATGTACTTGATGTCATTGTAAACATGACACCATCATATGTGTAGTGAATCCTAGTAAATATTGTATTGAACTATTTTATTTTGTAAAAAATTTAGTAGTTGTTTTTTTTATTATGTCATGAAAAATAGTGGACATGACATATTTATACAAGAAATCTAGAGTTGTTTTTTCATCCTTTTCTAGCTAAGATTCTAGAATTAAAAAATAATTAAGGGCCTAGCCATAAGGCTTATAGATTCTCCTACTTTTTTGCACTTGTCCATGTACCCAACCCTACTATGAACCTAAAAATAAACAAATTCAAAATACACCACTTTAACCTAATTTATAAACTCTTGTAACTCAATCTAACCCACAACCTCCCCCATCCCAACCTAAACCTTCTAATATTTCTATTTATTTTTGTCATAACCCAATTTTATTGCATATTTATTATAATATGGAAAATTAAATTATTGAAGAAACTCAATATATATTAGATGGAAATTTTGGAATTTAAAAAAAAAAAATGAATGAAAGAAGATTGACTGATGTTGACTTTGTGAACCTTTGGAAATTATCTAATACATTATTAAGAATTGAACGTTACTGATAAAGTTGCAAGTGCAAGTGTGTGCAATTGCAGAGTGACGGGTTGAAGGACGAGAACACAATTGAAGTAGGATTCTTTAGCCAAATTGAATAGTAAGCTAGTTGGAATCTGGGTGCACACACCACAAATGACATGATAACTTGTATTTGAACTATTTTATATATATAAAAGAACGTAATTTCATGACTTTAAATGTTTTAGCAATTGAAATGAATGGCTTGTAGATTAAATTGTCTATCTAAACCTTATATTTTTAAGAAAACGAAGGTACGTATTGCAAGAAATGATTAATGGATAAGATTTTCATCATGTGAAATTATACAATTGAATGTTCAAAATGGAATAAAAGTTCTTATTTAATTCAATGATAGCACATGAAACTCATAAAATCTTTCAAACAAACAATTTATAAATGAATATATATATACATGTATTGATCCTAATGCAAATACATGCATACACATATATATAAAACTATATACATACATACATATATATATAAGTAATGTAAATTTAAAAACACATATATATAGCAAATGTGAATGAATGTTGAAAAACACATATAAGAATATGTGTATATATACACACACCATGCTTGTGTGAGAACCCTAGAGGACTAAACTTACACTACAGAAATACGAACAATTTTTTTTTTTTTTTTGAAATGTATTGTTGTGTAATGAAATAGAACATCACATAAATTATTCCCTAAGTCCCCTAGGGTGCACGACTGCATTATTATTTTCCTTTATCAACTTACAAATCAAAATATCTTATTAACAATTAGCGCCAACTTCATTAGCATGTCATTAACTCAATTAACGTGGGAACATAAGAATCAAGTGAAACATTCATTGCATAACATAAAAGAATAACTATCTTCTCTCATTCAATCAACAAGAACAAAATCATTGTTTAAAAAGTTCTTGCATTCAAGTGATACATCAATAAAGATTACATTTACATTTATACGAAGATATCTCAAATGAATTAGGAGTGCTTTACAAAACTACATGATACATTATAAGTTACAATGCATTATAAGTATAATGATCTAACTTCTAAGAGTAGATGCAATGCTAAAGACAGTACTGAATCACTATATCATGAACGTAAGGGGAACCCAATGGAGACGATACACATTCCACCCTACCACATAAATCCAAAGATTCACCCCCATGCTAGGAGGTAACAACGGGTCCCACCGACCCTGACATTCAAGGACAACAGATTCACAAAGCTGAAAAAACAACAATAGACAAGTACAAACAACATTAATCAGCAGAACACCGCTTCCCGAGGCATACCACATCAAAGAGAAACAAACATCATGAGGGAACTCAGTTGTTGTAGGAGGAGTGTCATTGCATAATTTTCTATGGGTTACCCTAGCGTAACCTTCCTAGGCTACCGGACCCCCATCCTGGGTTACTCTCACTGCCTTTACCAGCTGCTACACCCCCATACAAACTATGCTTCTCATCTCACCTCAAGCCTATACAAGCACTTGATTCACGAGAGAGGCATCCATTATCTTATTATTGTGAGAACTACCCATTCCCCCCTAATTTCTTTTAAGTTATCTTGATTAAACCCTGAGTGAGTTACCCTAGTGCCCATTCATGTGTTAGACCCCCACTGAGAGCCAATCCCTACTGACAACAATCAACTCAATTAAATCATAAGCACAAGGTTGGCTTGCACAAACAATAACCACCTTATCATAAACAACATGGAAAGGTACATTCCACCTCGTGTACACAAATTCTAGCCACAATGGGTAACATAAAGTGCAAGGATTAAAACCTTCAAAAGCTCATGGATTACCAAAAATCATCTCAATGAATCATAAAGAATTCCATCAAGAAGGCAATTTTCATGAAGCCTCTAGAAGACTCAAATTAAACACTCACATAATGACTTACACAATTGACAACCACCACAATATTTCACACATTACTCCCTTCAAAACTCAAACAACAAATTTAAATGATATTTATAAGATAACCATTTCATTTTTTGACAAAGAATCATCATTTCTTATATAGACTAACTTTCCATTTATATAATTTACCAATGTCACAACCCTTCTACCTCTAACATTTTCTATGATGTCTACATTCTTACCTGAAGCCCCTTAATAATAAAATTGTATTAACGAATACAAAAAAATATGTATTAATCCATATTCAAGATTCTATAGAATTATATATATAGACCTAAACTTGTAGTATTACTTGAATCTCAACTCTTAGAAGCAGAAATGAATCATTTACAACCATGTCCGAAATATAATAAGATGACCGATTACCTTCATACATACACACACTGTTAAACACACTTATATATATATATATAACCTTAACCGTAACATCAGTTTACACTAGTGAACCGCACATTACAAAACTTTATTCACCGTTTATTAATCAACAAGAGACAAGAGAGTCTGACCACAAAATATTTACTACGGAAATAGGTCGAAGATGCGCAAGAGGTTAACTTCAAGATTATATTGGTTTAGCGAACATTAGTACTAAGACCCAGATGTGACTCATATCTTGACTTGACTGTGGATAGGTACTGTGGTGAGGAGAAATATCATGCATTCTAATATATATAACTTTGTTTATAGGGTAACTTATTCCCAGTTCACTGCAACTGGTCTACCAAAATCGACATATGACAAGTTTATAAATAATACACAGACTCTCAACAAAATAAAGATTACGATTTAGGGTACAAAGATGGAAAATATTTCCGACATGTCTAGAACTAACAGAGGATGGTTATTTACCAAATAAAAGTATAACCTCGAGTGAGAATAGGGAGTGAGGGGCAGCGGCATGTAAGTATACTTGCAAATTGAAATATAAGAAATTCTTAGCCTAGGTGATCGCGCAGAAGGAGAACACGTGTTTGCTCATGATGACTAACAATTTTCTTTCTCCAAATCAGTGTCAAATCCCATGATTCGCACTAAGTTAGCCATCCCTAAGGCCAAAAGTTAAGGATAACTGATTTTTCAATGTCAAAAGTATATGTTGGTCGAGTGATAGGCGGCGGCCTTCTCAACAGATCCCATGAGCTAGAAGGAATTACCAGACACAATGAATTCTCCTCAAAACAAACATGCTTAAGTAAAGTATTTTCTTCCCATGCCATCGACATAAGGTAATTGATATGCAAAAGTTAAAAGATAAGTTTGTTTTCCACTAGTTTTCTGAGTGAATGAATGATCGCGAGGCAAGAGGATTTCACAATTCAACTTATTAGAACATATTTCACAACAATGGGTTTCAACTCATTTACCCATTCTACAAGGCAACTTTCTTGACAATTTCCTTGATTTCAAGATACCAAAATAGAGTTAAGGCACAAAAATTCTTGTAGAATCAGAAAAAAACATTAAACAATAGCAAATGACTGATTTAAAACCATTTCCCAACTTTGACAACTCAAAAATGTGAACTTCTAAAAGTAGATTGTTCAAATCAACATTTAGGCCCATTTAGACCCCTTCAACAAGCAAATTTACATTTCCCAAGCCATTTCTCTTTGTTACCACTTCATAAAAGTATAAATAGGTCTGAAAAACCATTATGAACCTTCACCCAACCTTTGTTCATGTTATTTTAACAAACCCTAGCTTTAAACCACCATTTTCATGCAAAATTCACACAAAATCACTCTTTTCCAGCCTAGGGCCTCCTTGAAACCTTATCAAACATTTACATACACCCCTGTAACTTTGGAATCTCAAATAACATGTTAAAATAGACCTACAAACCAATTTTAAAGAGTTTTCAATGGTGGAAACTTAAGATATGAATTTTTCTTCAAAATTGGAACCTTCATTTCTGAGCAGGGCTGCTGGGAAGATTCGACCATTAGACCACTTAAACGACCTTTTAAAAATTTCTGGTAAGAACAAAAAACTTCATAAATTGAATTATATTTCCATAAATGTAAGTTTTAGGTCCGTAATAAACCGTATAAGTCCGTACTACTCTTTGGAACAGCAGATTTCACTGAAAAACACAGAAAAATGGAACTTTCATTTTCTTCATTTCACCAAAATCTTCGACTAACCTTGAATTCGACCATACACATTGTTTATAATCCTTGAACATCAAAACCAACCTATCTAACTGACCCAAACCAACCTCCTAACTACTTGACTCCACCATTTGCACTTTTTTGCATTTTTACAATATAACAACTTTTTACAAAATATGCATTTTTTGCATTTTTTACTCCAAAGACCCTCCAAACAATTAAAATGCTATTAGATAGTCCCAATGGACCCTAAAACATCTAAATCCATTGACTCTTATTACAAATTTGAAAATTGACTCTTCATGTGCCATTTAACAACATTTGGCATTTTTTGCAAATTAGACAAAATGACTACATAACTTATCCAAATACCTATAAAATGACTCAAATACATTAAGATGGTCTTGAAAGACCTTATTGAATGACCCCTAAGCACTCTTTAAACATTCTTTTACATATTGGCCTCAAAGAGGCTTGAATGCAACAAGGTGCTCCTGCACCAACCAGATGGAGAGGGGAAGAGAGATGAAGCATATAGCCTCCACAACATTCTATTTTCAGGTACTACGGGTGTGACAGGTTGCGAATGGAAACATAAAGATTATTTAAGCCTTTAAAATTTTCTATTACGTTCTAGTGCTTAAGCTATAATAGGTTGATGATGGGTTGGGGAGGTTATTAAACATCCACTCCCTTCTATGTTAAGTGTTGCCCGATTATGACCAATTGTGATAAGGAATCCAATTTACATCTATCTGACCCTACCATGTTCAAGTCGGCAGTGTGACAGGATCAATAGAATCAAGGAGGTTATTGAAATCATTAAATTTCCTATTATGATTAGGAAAGTCTCGTCTCTAAATTTCTTATCCCAGAGAGTTTCCCTCCACTTCAAATTTTCATTTAATTTCCCTTTTAACTTTTATAAAATTTTACCTTTTCCTTTGAAAATTTACACCAATATACTGTTTATGTGATGTAATTTATTATTATTTTAACCATATTTCATGATTACACAATAACCAACAATTAATTAATTAATTTACTACTTTAATTTCTCTCTAAATGTGTTTACACCAAATGTAATAATTTAATATTTTTATTTTAAGTATTTTATTCTAAACAATAAGTTTAATTATTAAAACCGGATAATAACCAATTAGTTTCAAATTAATCAAGGCAAAGGAATCAATTAATTAATTTAGACCAAACACAAAGAAACCAAGTTATACGACCTCAAAGGACAACCAATAATGACACAATGACAAACAAATGGAGGTCATGACACACACATATATTATGTATATATACATATATAAACATATATATACATATATACATATACATATACATGTTTATACTATTTGAATTTAATTCGATAACCGATAATATCAAATCGGACTCTGTGGAAATCAAGCTAAAATATTGAAGGTGACCCACAAAGGACATGGCCTACTGAAACATTATGGAAATATTCAAAAATCGAGGCTGACAACTATGATAGAAAATCCATAACATTAACGCCCCAACCGCATGCAATGAAAACATTGTTTCCATTTTAGAATGGAAAGTGGGAAGAATAGGGAATTGGGGGAAAAATCGACCAGCAACAAGACAAAAAGCAAAGAGCTCATAGAGGTGGAAGAATCAAAGGAAAGATTCACCCAAAAAAGCTTAGATTTTGAGGTAAATCGGTTTCCTTAGAAACAAGCTCAATTCCATTATCATTTTTCATATCATACTTGTGGTAGTCACTGCCTTTTGTTGAGAATTCAATAAGCACAATAAATATGTATTCTTTGTGAATGTGTGTACAACCTTGAGCTGAATGTAGTGTTTTATCGACCACCTTTTTGGGTTCACATGGCCTACGACTTGCTTTGCATAAGAAGTGTCTAAGATGGAGCCTTATCAACTAGCCTTTAAAGATAGACCGGGGTTTGAAACCTTTATGGGTGCGACTGTCATATAAACTCACACGATAATGCTAGCCATATCATGGCTATCAAAAATTTATTTTGATAAAATATGTATTTTATTGTATCTAGTTTTGTAGTGGTTCGAATGTCGAACCTATGTAAGGGGTATAATCCTCTGTGTTTACATTCAAATGTATCATTTGTGTTTTCATCTATATGTATCTCCTTTCCATTATCAACTAGGCTGATAATGATAAGAGAGTTAAGTTCATTTTTGAGAATGTGATTATTCTTTGCTTAATGAGGTCACCATCAATAAGAAGAAACTATGGAATGAATAAGTCTGGGTTTTATTTAAAATCATGTAAGGTTCGATCTCCATGACTGATAGGATTTTCTCTTTGAAAAAGATACAGATATGAGTCTGCATGTTGAAATATGTATATGGTATAGACCCAACAAGTCTTTATGAGTAAGCTTGAACATGATCTTTGATTGGTTAAGAGAAGAATGAACTAGTCATGTAAGGGGCAGTCGCTCCTAGAGCGACCAGTGAAGGATTTGTTAATGGCCTTGAAAGGAACAGGTTAAGATAGGAACCCTGATAACCTCAGAGTTAAGTATGGTTGCCTTGTTTCAATTCGACGAGTATGTTGAATCAGATTCTTTATATTTCTTACATAATTGCTTATGAAATTTTAGTATCATTTATGTTTTTGAAATGTTGAATAATGGACATTTTGTTAGCCTAATTTGTTAGAGAAAAATTAATGGCTTTGCTTGAAAATAATGGATGAGATAGCTATAGACAATATTTTTACTAGCAAACAACATTGCTCATTCTCTATTCATTGAGATAAAACCCCATTCTATTTTAAATAGTGAATA
Source organism: Sequoia sempervirens (assembly GCA_007258455.2). Classification (NCBI taxonomy): domain Eukaryota; kingdom Viridiplantae; phylum Streptophyta; class Pinopsida; order Cupressales; family Cupressaceae; genus Sequoia; species Sequoia sempervirens. The sequence goes on from VDFB02000017.1 coordinate 83,475,150, forward strand.
TTAATTAGAAATGTTATCATTCAGCTTGAAAACAACTTTGAGTAAATGTAAATAGTGTATGTTCTATTGGAAAACAACATTGTTTTATTATCTAGTAATTGGGAAACAATCTTGTTTATTAAACTGTTAAATGGAACAACATTAAATGTTTGTAAACAATGAATGTCCATTTGAAACAACTTGTCCTATAACTATTTAGTAGGAAATGATACTTGTTCTATTTTAAACAATGAGCGTTCATATGTAAACAACAATGTTAGAGTGTCACAATTTATGAAAAATCAAAAGAAACAACAATATGCGTGAAGCTGTTAATTTAGACTTGAACTAGATTCATTATTTTGACAAAAGAAATGTCAAATGGATTATTATTTATTGATTGCAATATGATTTAATGATTTATTTAAGAATGTATGCACAAATCTAAAACTTAAGTAGGCACATAGACTTCATCTATGTACACACACATACTTGTGACATACCTTCTTTAGTTCTTTGACTTAATTCATTTTAAATGGATAACGCTTATGTTCAAAAGTAAGATTTATTCATAAAATGGAAATGACTCATTGTTCAATTACTCTACTTGAATCATGTATTTGATTTTTTGTTTAGAGAGTAAACAATAATTTGATTCTTCTTTATTAAATACATATGTGAGAAGAATATTCTAACTCTAGAACAAAACAATGATACCTTAGTAGACTAGAGCACCTTAGGATAGATGCTGCTAAAGGGTAGATATCTGTTATGAGATGTTATAATGTAGAAAGTTACCTTCTGGGATGGGTGCTAAAATGGAGTTCAAAGAGTATAGGTTTACTTTACTAGAACCTATTGTTTGTTGTTGTTGCAATAAAATTATTATACTTGGCCAAGCAATATAGTTCATTTTGTATGTATGAACTCTGTGATATCACTTTCTACCATTCCTAGCATAGATCTTGCATTTTATTTTCTAAGTTGTAGATAGAAATTGCATGTTGATGTATGGGCATACACCAGATTCCATCTTGTAGATTTTTCTCTTGCTAAACTTTCTATGTAGGGTCAGGCATTCTTCAAGTTGGAAGAATTATGGGGAAGCATAAGCTTCATGGTTGAGGGGTAAAGTGTTTCAACCATGTTCTCGTCCACGAGTGGAGGTGAGCGTCAAGGAATAACCTTAGTTGTTCAAAGATTGTTATAGTCTAAGATTTAACTTGATGTAACACATTCATGAATTTGATGTAAAGTGTACAATGGAATGACTTTGAGGCCTTAAGAGCCAAGTCAAACCTGATATTGTAGTTTGAATTTTGAAGTGAATATATGAATCATTGACTCATTTTAAATGGACATGTGTAGCTCTGATTGACTTCAGCCACTACTTATGTCTTTTTAATTTGGAATATATTCATGTGTCATTTACAATAATATTAATTGAGTAATAATTTTGAATGGGTTATTACAATTCTCCCTTTCTCCATTATTTCCTATAATAATATTTCTTTTACCGTCAAACCTCCTACCAATTTATACTTTTCTCTTCCTAAACCTAAATGCAAATCATAGTTTAATCCTAAACACAACTTCTAGTTACCCAAACCTAAACTAGTTACCCCTTTTGACCTCTTACCTCCTCCCATGACACCCTCTTCTATAATTGTTGATGTTGTAAAGCATTCTCATAATTTTTTGGATCCTCCCATGCCTACCATGGTTATTATCATTTATGATGATTCTTCTTCACTCCCACTTCTACACTTTCTATGGATGATTATGTTCTGATTGTTGACTCTAACCATACCCCTATTCCCCCCTTTGACTCAATGATACAAATATCAGAACAATGGCTTGCACATTTTGTGTTGTTATTATTTGTGACAACATTTTTGACTCTATTTACTATGCCCCACATCTTTCCTTTTTCTTCATGAATAACATTATTTTTCCTTCTACACCTCTTTTTTTTGTAGTCAATGCTAACTTAGCCTACTTTGTGAAATTATTAGAATTTTTTTTGATTGATATGGATAATGTTTATTTGCTTAAATTTGTTAGTTAGAGATATATTTTCCTTAATTTTCATACCACTTTATTTACTTGTAATCTTCTTATGTATGCTTGTGATCATTATCCCCCACAATGGTAGATGAGGTATGCTACCCTCATGTACATGCTAACACACAATGAGGGATAGTATTTGATGTTTTATGTTGTATCACTCTTTATTTTGTATATGTTATTTAGCTTTGAATTCTATGTATATATGTTATTTAGCTTTGTATTCTATGTATATATGCCACTTCCCTTTCCCAGATATGTGGGGATGATATAAGGTATCGAGGTATTCATACCTTTTTTCATGTTGACCCAAATAGTTTAGGTTTATTATATGTCCCATTTCTTATCATATGTTGTATTTCTATATGCAACTTCCACTATTTGTCATTTTCACTCTTTGCATCATTAATGTTCATGTCTTTTGGAATAATGAAAAGTATAAGTGTTTAACAACCCTTCTTGTATTGACCCAAATATGTCATGTTTGTTCATCCTAGCTCTTGGTGTTTTTTGTTTCTTTATTCCTCTTAAGTGTGTGTGATATTGTATGAGAACAAAGGCTGGTGATCCTAGACTAGTGATCATAATATTATTATCCTATTGAGATTTTTTCTAAACTCATAAACCCAAGTCATTCTCTTTTGTTTTTGTGTGTGTTTTTTATGATTGTCCTTCGTTTACTTATTAATACTACCTTTCTAGTTTTTTTATCTCCTGTTTTCATATTTTCCATTTCTACTATGATTATTATACTTTCGAGTGATTAATATGTTCCTATTCTTTATTTTTTGTGCTTAGTGAATACTCCCATTATGACCTATCTTTTATTGTCCTACACATGCACATATTTGTTATGATTTACTTATACTACGATAATACTATTTATATTAAAACATTTTATCATACCTTATTCTTTTTTCCTACACTTATTTGCATTATTTTATCTTACATGCTATGACCTCAAACATTTACATGACATGGTATTTTAACTTCTCATTACATACTTTCATTTCTCTTAGTTAATCAAATTCCTCTATTCTTGTATTAATCTCTTTGCTCTTATGAATGGGTTAAATACCTCAATTTGTGTGTCCTCCCCTCTATTTCTTGAAATGTATTTTCTAATTTAATATTAGTCTTATAATCTTCTAATCATTGAATTATCTAAAGAAATAAAAATTTGATCCTTCCCTAAGGGAATATCCCTATACTTCCCTCTATTCTACATGTTATACTACTATACCTTAACAAAAAATTTCCTTTCTCCCCTAACTTGCATTACCTTAAATTAATGGGCTCTGTCATTTTGCTAATCAATTTAGGGGGGAATGCTCCATACATCTCTAAATGATGATGATTTTAATATTGTTTTTCCATCTATCCCATTTTACCATTTTAATGACTACCACATATAGCTAGGTGTGGCACCCACATCACCATATTTTTATTTTCATCTAGCTTGATATGTTAGGTGGTGATCTTGTAACCAAATATTTCATTCAATGATGATGAAATCACCAACCTCTCATTATTTCCTATGTCTTGTTTTTGATAATATAAGAATCATTTACAGGGTGTTATACCCTTAACACAAAACACCATAAGGGTATAAGTTCAACAATACATGATTAACAAAAACTGACAATAGAAAAAGTAAAAAAAAACATAAACAACAAAAACAACAAACAAACAACAAATAAAATAAAACACCACCAAAGGGAGTAGGTAGGAGCTAACCACCAGAACCCTACTTAGATATGTTTTCCCATTCCTCCATGAGGAATTCAATGTTTTTTTTTTTTTGCTTGATTGGAGTTGGGATAAGTATCTATAGCATGTTTCTTTATCTCCTCCTGCAACACAAACACGAGAGTAATGACAACATGATGAATCACATTAATAGTGAAGCAGGTAAGAAAATTCAACTTCCTTTCCGACATGTTGACATGAGCCAACAAAGCATTGTGATCGTCAACATACCATGATCGAGTTTTCTAGCTTCCTCCTTCCCCAAATGATGAGTGGAGGATTTTGAGGTGGATTTCTCCATTATCATCTTGTTGAGCTCGGGGAAGAGACTAGGGGAATCCATGTTTTTCGACCACATATTCCATATTCTTTTCATTGCTATTAAAAAATAGAAAAAGTAGAAACAACATAAACAAAAAATAAAATAAAACACCACCAAAGGGAGTAGGTAGGAGCTAACCACCAGAACCCTACTTAGATATGTTTTCCCATTCCTCCATGAGGAATTCAAAAAAATGTTTTTTTTCTTGATTGGAGCTGGGATCAATATCTAGAGCATGTTTCTTTATCTCCTCCTGCAACACAAACACGAGACTAACAACAAAGTGATGAATCACATTAATAGTGAAGCATGTAAGATAATTCAACTTCCTTTCCAATATGCTGACATGAGCCAACGGAGCATTGTGATCATCAACAATACCATGATCGGGTTTGCTAGCTTCCTCCTTCCCCAAATGATGATTGGAGGAGTTTGAGGCAGATTCCTCCATTATCATCTTGTTGATCTTGGGGAAGAGACTAGGGGCATCCATGTTGTCATCCACATCTTCCATAGTATTTTCATTGCTATCCTCCTCCTTGGTTTCATGTTTAGAGATGCTTAAAATTTCATAAATTAACACCTCTAGCTTTTTTTTACTAGCCAACCTATTAGATCTTTTGAAATTAGTCGATTCCACACCAACTTCAGGTTCAATGGTAGTCATGGAATCCTCATCTCTAGTAATAGTAGTATTAGCGTCCCCTTCCTCATCCTCTAAATGAACTTCTTCTACATAAAAGGAGATAGAAATTTTCTTTTTCATATCTAGGTTTGTCTTTATCACTTGTTTACTAGCCTTTTTGATAGAGATGTTCTTTAAATCACACAACCCAATTGCAACATTTCTTTGAATCTACACAGGGTTATTTTTTCTTTTAGTTTTTTTACCTAGAGATTTGGGGTTGATGTTAGGGGTGGGTTGATTAGCAGGAAGATATAGTTTGTGCTTGGACCTAGATTTAGTAGTAATGGAAGGTTTTTGGGGGTTTCATTGGGGGATTTAACTTAGGCTCCTCATTGAAAAGGGTCACATGAATGCGCTTTGAGGGATAGAGCACAAGGTAAAAGTGATACAACTTTAGGATTAGCCCTTGGTGCAGAGGGATAGGAGGTTTTTTGGGAACTTTAGTAGCAAGCTCAATAGCCTCCTTAATCGAGAGTTCTAGAGACAAAAGGAGAAAAAAGGGAAAGCTAATGAGAAGGTGGTGCCTTAAGTGGTTTAGAAGGGGCATGTGGTAGTAGTAGAAACACTTATATCTACCCTCTAGAGTAACATATATCATAAGCATGAGACAAACCTGGTTCCATGGTGTCAAAAATTTGCTTCTATTGTAGCTCACATAAAGCTTGATGGGTTGCTTATTTTCCTCGAAGAATTGATGCATGCTATCCACGTCCTAGACTTTAGTGAGCTTCTTTATATTTTTCCTACTATAAGAAAGACCGATCACCTTAGCATTAACCTCCTTGCTAACTTCAAATGAGATACCCCCCAATTTAACCCGATGATTGCACCAACCATTTGCAAATTGGATTGAAAATTTTTCATCATGGCCATTAAGACTTTCCATGAGAGGGGCCAGACCAACCTCAATGCAAATATTCCACACTAGATTATCTCTTTGGAATTCCTCAAAAGAACCTAGCTTAGTCCTAACCATATCCCCACCCATTTTCTTTTGCAGAGTAAGCTGAATACTTAAGCATAGATGATAGTAAGGAGCAGAGTGAATGAAGGTTTTGAAAGTACCTAGAATGGATAAATAAGATGATAATCATTCCCAATAAAATTAGTAAGAAGTGACCTTTATATTTCTTCAAGTAAAAGTGATAATATCCTCACACATGCCAAAACTCATTTCTGAAGGCTCAGAGTTGGCAGATAATAACTTAAGATGATTAGAGGACATTGTGAAGAGAGATTTGGTAATAATGGCCCCATAAACCATAATTATTATCTTTGGTTTCAATAGATGAGTTATCAAATCTACCTTACACCAATTGATACTATTAAAAATTTCATTAATATTAGGATAAGTAGCCTCGTGCAAGTTGGGTGTCAAAAAGAACGCTTCTTTCCTTTCACAAGTGGTTTCATTCCTTCTGAGCAAACGGTATAGGTCAGACATAGCCAAGAGGGTCCACATGTTCATATCCACATTTTCAAACCCATTCCACCTCATCTTACCAAGCATTATGTTAAGAGTAAACATTAAAAATTCAACCTTAAGAAATTCAACACTCACCATTTTGAATATATATATATTTTTCTCTTCAAGGATCAACCCTTTCACATCTGTAGGAAAAGAAAAAAAATTTCTCCAACACCTGGTAGAGGTCCAAGGTATTCCAAAATTAGCCAACACATCAGTCACCTTATTACCTTCTCTGATGGATATCCATAATAACATCATTAACAACTCTGTAGACACGGAAAATATACCGACACACTCGATCCTGATTACTAACATCATTTCATCCTGAATCATCTTCTTTGCTAATCATCATCTTTTGTCCCTTAATTAAATAAATCAAATTTACCTAATTAAGTTGTCATATTCTTGTTAATTAAATTAATCAAATTGATTTAATTAACCATTTAATCTCTATTTAATTAAATAATTCATTTTATTTAATTAAATCCCTATTTAATTAAATAATCCATTTTATTTAATTAAATCTCTAAGGTCATTCTATTAAATAAAATAAATTAAACCTTATTTAATTTAATTTAACATCATCCCTCTTTAATCAGATAAATCAAAATCTTTATTTGATTAAATCTAAATCATATTCCTCTTAGCTTTGATTTAAATCAATCCAAAAATATAAATCAAATTGTCAAATCAACTAATCTCCTATTAAATTAATCAAATCCTGGTTAATTTAATCCTAATCACCTAAATCCTCTAGATTTTGCAACTTGCACCAATAAATCATTTCTTTGATTTATTAAGTCCCTTAATTACTTTCAACATGGCATCAAGAAAGGGAATATTCCTCCAAGTTTGAAAATACCTCCAAATGGATTTGTCCTTCCAACAAGGCATTCATTTCCTCTTACATGTCCTTGTGCATTGAGCCAAGTGGCATTTAAGTCATTCCTTTCTCCCTCCAACATGTCATTTCACAAATTTGAAATTCCACCAATATTATTTATTGTGCACATTCATCAAAATGTGCTCAAGCTTCCTCCATTCACATCTTGACAAGTGGCACTTGGCCATTGGATGTTGAATGATCCCACATTCATCCCTTTTGCCTCATCCTCCATCTCTTTCATCTATAAATAAGAGGCTTTCCTTTGTATTTTGGATCCAAAACTTTATGCAAAGTTATAATCTTTAGATCTTGAATTTTGCTCATCCATCCTTCATCCATTTGCAAGTTTTATAGCTAGGTTATGCAGGATTTTCTCCAAGGAAGCATCAAATCTACATCAATTCATCTCAAAGCTTACAAGGGATTGGGAAAAGGCCATTTTCCACATCAAAATGGCACCAATTCCCCCATGGGATTGAGAGTTTGCATGCTTTAATAGGATTTAATTGCTTTTCTTGTTTTGTTCTTCATTTCTTTCCTATTTTGAGCATTGTAAATGAATTTCATGGGGAATCTTAGTTCTAACTTGCATATGAATTTAATATTGTGTTTGTTTGCTTTGTTTGTGTAGGTCTAGGATTGAGGTTCACATTTTGGCACTAGAAGAAGGGAAATCTCAAGATATTAACACATTTTTTGATAAAATTTTGTGGTTTTTTGTGTCTATAGGAACTGTGTGGCTATCAGTCCAGCAGTGCCATACAATGATGCTATCCTTCCAGTGGTGCCTTACAACGACACTACAAACTCCAAATTCCACTGCTGAGGTCCTCCCGCCAAAAAAATCAAATTTTCAAACTTTGACACTAGTATGTTTTTCTGACGCTGGGTTTTCAAACTCTAAACTTTGTTGTTGACATAAAGCCCACTGCAATCGCACTCTCTGTTTTGCTATAGAGTGCTGCTTGTTAGACCAACAACACCATACAGTGCCATAGAATTCTCTAAATAGCGCCACATATGTGGGTTGCATCGCTAGGTGGGGTAAAAGGTCAAATTGTTAGTTATTTTGACATGTCCTTTTTTTTACATTTGATAATTTTGAGCTATTGACTTGTTTTCTACCTCTAGTTTCTTGGATTAATAAGTTTTTGTAGGTGGAAGCAAGGAGAAGTTGGAGTCATGACATCATCTCTTTATTGAATTGAGTGTTTTTAAACACTTTTGGAAACAATTGTAATTCCAAATTCAAGGATTTTGCTTCTTCAAGTTTCTAGGGCTCAATAATTTCCATTTGGGTTTAAAATGAACTAGACAAAAGGGTTAAAAATAACTTTAGGAAAACTTACTAGATTTTGTTTAAGGTTAACAATTGAACAAACAACTTTCATCTTTTCTTTTGGTGCTTTAAAAATAATCTAATCATTGATTTGAGGATTTAAAATGAACATGTGCATCTATGTTTTGTAATCACTTACCCAAAATAATATCATCTAAAAGATGTATGCACTTCTCTCATGCCTCACAATGATCTTGAGAATCAAAAGGCTTTTGGTGATATTAAGTTGTGTAAGTGATTGCCTCCACACTTCAATTTGAATTTTAAAATTGAACAAAGCTTGCAAGTGTGAGTTAGGTATATTGTGTGTGCTCTCTCTTTGTTTCTCAACAAAGATGGATCAAACTACGGATGTATTTGCTCACTTTTTTTTATCTCTAGAGGGCCTTCCTTGTGGGAAAAAGTAATCATCCAAGGGAACGACCCAACTAGGAACATGCCAAAGCCAAGCGACTTCCACCCAGGATATAAGTGTGGGTACTTGAGGAAAGGCGAGTATCACGAGGATTGTTCTGACAAGAAGTGCAACAATGGTCTCTTGCCGTATGGATGATCCCCCACGAACAAAATGCTTGCATTAAAATGCCTTGTTTAAAAAACCAAAATCCTTGATCTATTTGTTGGTGCAAGAACAATTGTTTTGAAGCTGCCCCACATTTTTACAAATTTTAGTAGAGATGAGAAGTATTCCATGGGAGATTCATGGGTACTAATGCTTGGCTGACCAGTAGAAGTGAGTGTCTTAGAGGGGAGCCAGTGTGGTCAAATATCTAATCAATTAAAAGTAGGCGTAGCTAGATTTATCCAAGTGGGGATTCAACAAATAGTGTCTCAATATCCATAGGGTTGTTCATTTTCTTGAAATCAAAACACTTTGCTTGATCGTAAACATTGGGAAACAAACATTCAACATAATCATCAAATTTCAAACCCTTTAGGGAGTAAGTACTATTGAAAAAATTCAAGTGTTATTGCTTTCCCTAGGGATTTTGTCCTTAGAGACTTCTAAACATTTGGATTTATATCTCAATTTTCTCACTAAAGTCAACAATAGGGAAATTTTTCCTTGTTTTCCTTGATTTCCACATAATGGACTTGGTGGGATGAGAAGAAATTAGGACATTAGACATCTAGTTTGAAAACCTAATCAAGAAGTGTTTGTGGTAAAAGAAAGTCACTAAGCAAAGATAAAGAACAATTTAACCCCACACATGTGTTCTTTCAAATGATTTCCTACAAAATCAAGATCCAAAAATGAAAGACCAAGGGTATTAGTCACAAATATCACAAGAAAAAGTTGGCTATGCTTTATGAGTTTAGGGAAAGATTGACCTTTAACTTCTATAAATGTGCATCAAGAAACAACCCCAACTTGTACTCATTTTATTATTTTGAAAATCCAACACTTTTTCAAAGGTTTGAACATCTTGTTTAGAGTAAAGTGTGTTCTTCAAAACCGAGGACTTGTAAACAAGAGTCTTTTTAAGGTACACATAGGATCAAATTCAACCTCCATCCATCTTTCAAACATCAAACCAAAATCATCTCACCAACAACTCTTGAAAATATTGAAACCATCCTTTATGCTAGTCTTCTTGGAAAATACATGAATCAAAATCCTTGAGTCCAACATCAAATCATCTTGTTTGGCTAGGTATGTGTAGATGCATCCTTCTCCATATGCTTAGTCAAATTATCATCAAATCACCTTGTTTTGTTAGGTGTGGGTAGATGCATCCTTCTCCCTACACTTAGTCAAATTATCATCTTGTGAACATATTTATCCCATATATAACATCCAACATCTTGGGGTTTATTTGTTCATTATCCAAATCAATCAAAATACAAGAATCTGAGAATCCAAAATCCAAGAATCAAATTAAATCCAAACCAAAATCCAAGAATCCAAGAAAGTCCCAAAATTATAGCATCCTCTTCAAGATCTTCTAAGAGTTCAATCACCCATGTCATCCACCTTTCACACATTTCACCATCACACTTTGATCCTTAATCATCTTATATTTTCTCTTTTTGAGCTCCATTTTATGGTTCAAACTAGATTTCAACACAAGAGGAACATGGAAAACAACAAAGAAACATCAACTTCAAATGACCTAAGTCAAACCACACCTGAAATCAATCCTGTTGGACCTAGCAACCCACTACCTGATCTTTCTCTCATAACACAAGATCCTCAAGAGGAAGGGCAAGTGGAGTACATCACCAAAATGAGGATGACCCAAGATGAGATCACCAAAATGCTTCAAAACCTCGACAACCACAAAATTTTTAGAGCCATGATGAAATTACATCCCTCCCAATACATTCTTGAATTGGAAAAAGGAGCAAAAATCCCTTTCGATTCCGATGTAAGCACTATTATGGAGAAGCCTTTTATGCCACTTGTACCATTCACCTCACCCACTTAGAGCATCATCCAACCCATTCTACAATCCACATCATCCATTTCCACCACACAACCCATTGTCAACAAGGGGAGTTCATTACTCCATGCCCTTCAACAACATCCCCTTGTCAATAATCAAAATTTGGACACCAATACCATCACGAGTACATTAGGTACCGTGCCTCAAAATCCTCTACACCAATATGTCCCCCTTGTCTTTCGGGACACCAATGGTGTGTCCACTTTTTCTGAAACACCAACATATGCTCTTGACACACAAGTTTCACTCCCATTGGTACAAGAAGGCTTATTTGAACAAGGCGGGCTCTTCGGGGCCTCATCATCACTCATTCTAGGAAGCCTTCCACTAGTTCCAATTCTAATCCCACCACCATCTCCACCACCATTACCTCCACTACCAACATCCATATCAATTCCTAGTTTAGGACTCCCCCCTTTACCTAACACAAATCAATCAATTCAAGGCAATCTGTCAAACACCAATCAAATCATCGTATCTAATCCTCTAAATATACCATCGATATTGCAACAACAGGAGGTATCCATCCAAGCAATGACATCAATCCCAACACCCGAAAAAATGGTCTCCCAAGGACCCAACACCTCAATCACACCATCCACCACAATCGCTCAAAACACATCTCAAACACTCACCACTACATCTAACATCCTAAATCCACCACCACCTCCACCCAATCCAAATGTAACAAGCTAGTAAAACATCACACTACAAGCTCACCAAGCCTACCAAAAGGCACTCCAGCAATACCAAGCTGCACAACAAATTCAAATTGCTCAACAAGTAGCGCAAGCCGCTTAGGCTGCTCAAGCAACACAAGCCACACAACAAGCAACATAAGCTCAACAAGTGCAACAAGCCGCCCAGGCGCAAGCCCAAGAATTGTTGCAACAAAAACAAGTGCAAGCTGCTCAGGCCACCCAAGCTGCCCAACAAGCGCAAGCATAGGCATAGACGCAAGCACAATACCTCACACAACAACAAGTAGCCCAACAACAAGCATGGTGACAAGTGCTGAAGCAATACCAAGAGAAACAAGAAGCAACCCAACTAGCAACCCAACAACAAGTGTTGTTGGCACAACAACAACAACAACAACAAGAAGCTCAACAATAGGCATTTTTGGCTCAACAACAGTAAGATCAATAACAAGCATTGTTGGTATAGTAGCAATTACAAGCATATTTGGCACAACAAAATGTGCAAACACTGTCCACCAACAAACCAACCAATCCACCCATCCCTCCAATGATTGAACCACCTCAAAACACCTTCATCCTATCCCCTGATCCTCAAGATGATGTATCAACACAAATAAAATTTCTTTCACAACAAGTGCTCGATCTTCAATTAGGGAAAACCACAAAGCCACCAAAGAACTTGTGCCCCTATCCATTTGACAGGAGCATTGTCATGAAACCATTCCCAAAGGGATTTGAGATCCCAAAGTTCAAAAAATATTGTGGAATAGGAAACCCTAAAGATCACATCAGGGAGTTCCAAGTACATTGCATGGAGGTCGCATACGACAAAACTTATCTGATGTGACTATTCCCTCGAAGCTTGGCAAGTATTGCCATTGACTAGTTCTCTTGTCTCTTAGGAATGAAAAAATTCTAGGAAATTATGGATGCATTTGTATAAAACTATGCCTTCAACATAGCTATGGATGCGAGCCTAGAAGAACTATCAACTATGAAACAATCCAAGGGAGAAATGTTTGCTTCATTCTTACAATGATGGCAATCAAAAGCCAACAGAAGTAAATGGGCCATGCCTGAGGAACAAAAAGTGTGCACCATCATCACAAATCTTGATGGACTCTCGTCCTTCCATCTCAAGATGCAATGCATCACAACCTATGATCAGTTGATCCCAAAGGTACTCAATATCAAATGAGCCCTTATCTCACAAGGGGGAAAACCTTCTTATCAAGAAAATTTCCCATCCACTAGCTATAATGACAAACCTCGCACATGGGAAAAAAATAGAAACGTTACCAATGATGGTGTTGTTGATGCCAAAGTTGTCATCAGTGCCCCTTGAAAAAACACACAAACACCTCAACAACCACAAGCCAACAATCAGAGCAATCGACAAGCCAAAACTGTCACATAGTAGCCAAACAATCCAATAGTCAACAATGTGGACAATCAAGGCAAACCACCTTAGTGAAACAAAAATTTTCCCAAGTGGAAGTACACAACCCTTGGGGAATCAACTGAATCCATCACGAAGAGACTGGTGGAGGAAAAACTCATCATAGTCCCCACCTATGACAACTACTAAGAGCCCTTGGTATAACCACCGTGGTACAATGAAAATCACCTTGTGATTTCCACAAAATCAAGGGACACACAACTGATAATTGCATGAGGTTGAAAAACTTGATCCAAGACCTCATTGATGACAAAATCATAAACGTGGAACAACCAGTTGGGAATCAAAATCTCAAGATTTACGTGAATCCAATGCCCAACCACAATAAAGGAAATAATAACAATGATAAAAGAAAGGGTACCTTCAGAAGTGTGAACCATGTGTATGACCATGTCGTTGCATCTCTAGAAGAAATGGTCACTGTCATCACCATCAAAGGAGCCCAAGCCGATTGTGGAGACACCACAAGAGGAGGAAAATTTACCATCACAGGATCATCTCATCTTCCTAGAGCATCCACTTCCAACCCAAGATCCATTCCTAGTGGCTACAATGTCCCCGATCAGTTGAAAAGAACCCCAACTCACATCTCCATCATGGAGTTGCTGAAGATATCACCAACCCACAAGAAAATTCTTGAAGAAGCCTTGGCCTCATCTTCCATCCTCACTAATCTTGATGCGGATCAATTCCAAGCTATGGTCACACACCTCACTACACCTCACCTTCTGAAATTTTCAAAACAAGATTTTCCAACACAACCATCTCACAATTGTGTGCTTCATCTTGAGGCTTTTGTTCATAAGAACAAATTCAAAAGGGTCTTGGTGGATGGAGGTGCAGGATTGAACACATGTACCCTTAAATTAATAAAAATTTTGGGCTTATTCGAAGATGCTGTTGAAAAAGGAAAAGGCATAACCATCAGAGCCTACGATGATCAAGAAAGATTTTCTTAGGGCACTACCCAACTCCCTATTCAAGTAGGGAAGACCATCATGGAAACAACATGTCAAGTTCTCGACCTGGAATTTCCCTATAATATCCTCCTGGGGCGTCCCGAGATTCATGGGATGCAAGCTGTAGCTTCCACCTTCCACCAGTGTGTAAAATTTCCATACCAAGGCCAAGAGGTCACTGTTCATGGGGATCCTGAACCCTTTTACTATTGAAAAAATATGGAAGCAAAATATTACAAGATCCCCCAAGTGCCCAAGAATGATGAAGGTCCCTCAACTTCATACATAGACCCAACTACTCTCACCTCCACTTTTGCAATAGAGACACTCGCCATTCCCACCATCTCCGATATCAAGGCCATTATACAGGACAATGGGTGTGGGGATTACACAATTCTGAAAAATGTTTTTGTAGTGGGAGAATTACCACAATCTCCTAGGTCACAAGGATGACCATAGTCAAATAATGCTTCCTCATCCCAAACCTTCACAGCAGGCTCCTCCAACTTCAGAAGTTGGGGAGACCTAGGTTGAGAAGTAATAAAAGAGGACCCATCAAACCTCCTATACCAAGACAATAGACCAGCAGCTGACCTACCTATGAATGATAGCAATAAAGGCTTACAAATGATGTTCACCATGGGCTATGATAGAAACAAAAAGCTTGGGAAAAATGACAATGGGCTTCTAGTACCTCTCATTTTAGAGACACATATGAGAAATATGGGTCTTGGATGTACCCCTATGAAGGTGACCATACGTGGAAAGGGTTCCTTGGTTAAGAAGGTCAAAACTCCCCTTCAACAATTAGCATCCATCCTCCAATTGCCCTGTATCCATAGGTCAAGTTATAGACAACTTAACCTTTGACATAATTGATGTGTGTAGTAGTGACGAGGACCCCATAACTGATTTTCCTATGCTTTTTGAAGAAACCTCCCTACTCATGATTAGTACCTTTTCTTTTGAGACCAATGACCATCAAACCCATGAAATAAACCTAGTCTACCCCCAGCTCATCAATTATAACCAACGAGGACCACCAATTTTGGATACTTTTGAAAACTATGAGGCACTCTCAAAATTCTTGGGATTGCGAGACATGGTACCATATGGAGATCATAAGGCTGGGTTTGATATCATGTTGGACACAGAGGCCTATTATGGGGAGATGATTGAATCCTTTAGTCGCAAAAGCAAAAAATTGAGAATAATCTCAAGGTCTTTGAGTGAAAACCACACTGTGGCACTCTCCAACCCAAAAATAGTAAAAATAAAGGACGTATCCAATGATGAAAACCTCTATGAGGTGCCTGAGGATGAAGGATTCAATCTTCCTCTCAGTCTCTACATCAAGAAAAGTCAGTGGTTCTAGCCAAGAAGTGCAACCCAATCAACTTGGGAACAAAGGAAACTCCACATATCACATTTTATGCTAAATAATTGATGTGAGAAGAACAAGAGCTCCTAGCTTCTTTCTTAAGGGGGAGAAAGGTCAAATTTTCATGGACCTATGCCAACATGCCCAGGCTTGACCTAGAGATTGTGGTCCACCATCTAGCAGTTTACCCCGAAGCAAAGCCTGTCAGACAAAAGCTCAGAAAAATGCATCCCCAGATAGCCTTGTTGGTCAAAATGGAATTGAAGAAGCTACTTAATGCAAGATTCATATGATCGATAGACTATCCAGAGTGGGTCTCAAACCATGTACTTGTTTCAAAGCCCGATGGGGGCATCCACATCTACACAGACTTCAAAGACCTCAACAAAGCATGTCCCAAAGATGATTTCCCACTTCCCAACATTGATATGATTTTTGATATGACTGTGGGACATGAGATGCTTTCATTGATGGATGAATTCTCTGGGTATAACCAAATCATGATAGCCAAAGAAGACCAACACAAAATAGCTTTTACTTGTCCATGGGGGACATATTGCTGGAACATGATGCCGTTCAACCTAAACAATGCTGGAGCAAGATATCAAAGGGACATGACATTAATATTTCATAACATGATCCATAAGACTATGGAGGATTATGTCAATTACATATTGGAAAAATTTAGAAAGAGGCGGGACCACATAGCAGCATTGAGTGCCATCTTTGATAGACTAGAGGAATACAAAGTTTGCCTTAATCCTAAGAAGTGTGTCTTCGGTGTACAATTAGGGAAGCTACTGGGATACATTGTGTCTATGATATGAATTTAAATAGATCCCGCTAAGGTAAATGAAATCCTCGAGATGGAGGCATCTAAGACATTGAAGCAACTAAGAGGCCTACAAGGCAGGCTCCAACCAATCTGCCAGTTCATAGCCCAGTTAGTGGACAAGTCAATCCCATATTCTCACCTACTCCAAGGAGGTAGCATACAAATGGGATGAAAAGTGTGATCAGGCCTTCGACAAGATCAAAGAATATTTTCTCACACCTTTAGTGCTTATGTCACCAATCCTAGGAAAGCCTCTAATCCTATACATATCAACAATAGCAGCAACTCTCAGTGCTCTCTTAGCTCAACACAATGAAAATGGAACAAAGAGGTCCATCTACTACATCAACCGAACCATGGTAGGGCATGAGTTAAATTATTAATTCATCAAAAAATCCTATCTCGTAGTGGTGTTTTCCTCACAAAAGTTCAGACACTACATGTTAACACATAAAATCAAACTCATTGCCAAGATCAACCCACTCAAATAACTACTTTCCAAAGCAATTATCATAGGAAGGATGGCCAAGTGGGTCATGATCCTATTAGAATACGATATCGAGTATGTAGAGTGGAAGGCCATCAAAGGGAAAACTATTGTAGACCAACTGGCAGAAGCACCAATGTATTAAGAGAATCCACTAATTTCATAGTTCCCTAATGAATCCATCTTCAACTTGACCATAATAGACCACTGGAAGTTGTACTTTGATGGTTCTTACACACGACATGGATCAGGATCTGGGATCTTCTTCATCACTCCACAAGGAGACTACATACCAAGATCCTACAAGTTGGCATTTCCCTACACAAACAATATTGCAGAATATGAGGCTCTAACCATATGACTTAGAATAGCAGTGCAGTGGCATATCATGGCTCTCAAGGTATATTGGGATTCACAACTCATAATCAATCAAGTAAATGATGAGTACCGAACTAAGGACGACGAGCTAACTCCATACAAGAAATTGGTGGAAAGTTTTAAGGAGTCCTTCATTGAGATCACATTCGAGCAAATACCTAGAGAAAACAATAGAGTAGAAAACACCATGGTGACAATTGGATTCCTATTGGAAATCCCTTGCAATGTCCCAAAGCATGAATTCCTAATAGAGCAGCTTCTCGTGCCTGCATTTGAGGTACTCGAGTCCAAATTTGTGTGCAAAATCATTGGTCTCGGTGATCCATGGTACCATGATATATACACTTATCTGAGAATAGGAGTCCTCCTAGCCAACATAACCTCAAACCTTAAGAAAACCTTTGTCAAAAAAAATCCTATTTTGTCATCCTAGGAGATACCCTTTATCATAGAAGCATTGAAGGAACCCTGTTACATTGCCTAAACACTAAGGAGGCATTGACTACCTTAACTAAAGTACATAATGACATTTGTGGTTCACACTTGAGTGGTATGACCTTGGCCAAGAAATTGATGAGGATGAGGTACTATTGGCCTACTATGGAAAGAGAAGCACATGACTATGTCAGGAGGTGTCTACAATGTCAACAACATGGGGACCTCATCCATGCTCCAGCTCAAGAGCTCCACCCTATTGTCACACCTTGGCCCTTTTGCACAGTGGGGGCTTGATCTTGTTGGAAAAATCACCCCCACCTCATCCAGTGGCCACAAGTTTATCGTTACCACCACTGAGTACTTCACATAGTGGGTGGAAGCAATACCAATGACCTACATAATAGGAAAATAGATATCAAAGTTCATCTTGAACTACTTAATTTTCCTATATGGTGTCCCACAAGCCATTATCTCAGATAATGGGACACCATTCAAAAATTAGGATGTCTATGACCTATGCTACAAATTCAAAATCTAACATTGCTTTTCCACCCTATACTATCCCCAAGGAAACAACCAAGTTGAGGCTAAAAACAAGACCATTCTAAAAATTCTCAAGAAAATGGTCAATGAAGCTGGTCGTGATTGTCATCTCCAACTGAATCCTGCCCCCTGGGCCTATCGAACAAGAATTTGCATACCCATAGGTGCCATCCCCTTCTCCATGGTCTATAGATCAAAAGCCATATTATCCATCAAGATCGAGCTCCCATCACTAAGGATATCACTACAAAATCTCATCACAAATGAGGAGTATTAGATGTCAAGACTGAATGAGCTGGAATTGCTAGATGAGCGATGTATAGAGGCCTTAAACCACTTACAGGTGTATCAGAACCAACTCAAGCAAAGTTATAATAAGATCAGGAGTCAAACATTCTAGGTAGGAGAACTTGTGCTCAAGGAGAATCAGAAGAACGTCCCAAATCTAGATGAAAAAGTTAAATTTGAACCCAATTGGTTGGGACCATTTGTCATCACAACAAGTTACAAGTTAGGGGCATATTAGTTATCAACACCAAAAGGCGAGCCTCTATAGGAACCCATGAACAACTCCCATCTTAAAAAGTTTTATGCCTAATCTTCCAAGGTATAAAAATGAAAAATACAAAAACATAGGAAAATGTCCTGAAAAAATAGTCACCCTAATGAAAACTTGGCAAATAGGCGTCTTGGTGACAACAAAAAATCAAAAAATACAAAAAATCCAAAAAAAAATAGAAAAAAGGATTGAAAACAGTAAAGAGAAAAATTGTCCTCTAGTGAAAATCACTTCGGTGGTGCTTTGGGCAAGTACCTTGGTGAAAACTTGGAAAATAGGCACCTTATGTAAATAAGCACTTTCCATCCACCAGGATCTCACGGCTTGTTCTGCATCATCCATCCATCACACTTCCATCATCCATCTATCTCCATCTATCACCCATCCGCATCCGTATTATAGATTGGTCCTATGTTTGTGTCATGATCCCTCCTAGTACTACTCGACCCATTCTTGAGGTTAGTTTATCCTGCTTATATTGGAGTAGTCTATTGCTTCACGCTGGGGGAATGTTCTCATCAGATCAGATTCATGTATGTTCTTGAAGTCCCTAAATCAAAAAATCCAAAAATCCAAAAAACATTCATAAAAAACCAAGAAAATCCAAAAAAATTCAAAACATATAAAAGAAAAATCCAAAAAAATCTAAAAAAAAGGGTCAAAAAAATTAAAAATTCAAACATTGAACGTAGCCAAGGATGATCTTTGATCTTCCCCCGAGACACTTAGGTCAATCCTTTAGGAGTTTGTCATAATAAACTGGCAATCCATCTATTCATATCTCATTAATAATTGAGTTTGTGTCAGTCGAGCTACGTGGTCTCTATGTGTATAACGTAGGCAAGGATAATATGGTTGATAAACCCCTGAGGCCCCTAGGATAGGTCTTTAGGTTAGTCTCTTGGTCAAAATTTTGAAAAACCCCAAAACATTGGAAAATTGGAAAATAAAACATTTGTAAAATCTCAAAAATACCAAAAAAAACCTCAAAACATTTAGAAAAACATCAAAAACATCTAAATATTTGAAAAAATCCACCCATCCCATCTCGCTTGCACCCATGATAAACATCACTCACAATAAATCATCATCATCCTCAACCTTTGGTGAAACAGTCAGAAACAAGTCTAGCAGGTTGAAAGAGAAAAACTCAAACGTCAAAGTCTCAAGTCTAGGTTAGTACGTAAACAAGTTGGTCAACTCTTTGTGTCAATAGCTTATCATCCAATCAATCCCAAATCAATCATCTGATATCATCATGTCCTAGGATGCATCCTTCCTACAATGGACATCAACATTAGGCATCACCGTAGTTTAGTCTTGGCTAGCGGTATTGAAGAACATTAGCTTGTTTGTTTACATGATCTTTTTCTTGTTGATTTATCTTTTTGTGTTCATTTCGATGACCTATCGATGATGTCCCAAATGAAGGGATTTAGAGAGAAAGGAATGAAGCAACGATCATTATCTTTTTATCTGTTGTGCTTGTTGGATATTCTTGTAAAATAACCTTGGTCATACGTGCTTTGTTTGGGTTTAGGGAAGATGTTTTGGGTATCTTGTTGACCACATAGGAAGGCTTTCCTTTCTATGTTTTGGTTTGAGATGTTTGGAATATTTGAATTGCATTTTGAATGAGGTTCCGTGTGTCAGGTGGGAATAGGAGTACTCCTATCTAACTGTCGAGTCAGTCCATCACACTAGGTGCAACACCATCCTAGTTCTTTATACCTTGATGCATTGTGCCCACGTGTGTTATCAAACATAAGGTAAATGGCCCTTTTAAAAGTCCCAATTCCTTGGTAAGAAAATCATCATCATCATCTTTTGACTTGTTGGAGTCTTTTCTTTCTTCTATCTTCTTTCTGCGCTAACATGGTACCATGAGAGTTAATCACAAATCATCATCATAGTTGCATCCATCCTACATCCACAAACCATTAGCATATTGTATAATGCATATCATATCATATAGGAAACATTGATCATCTCACAGGCATTGTATTTCATCATTGCATAATATAGATTGGTTATTCTAAGCATCTCATAAATCATACATTTGCATTCATTGTATAAGCATAAAAGGGAACCATCACATAGGCATCATTAACTCATATCATATATACATCATTAAAGCATCCACTGCATACATCATAATATAACTCATTTACATCCATTACATAATTGTATAACATCGCACACATATCATCCAATTGCATTATTACCATACCATGTACATCATATCATGACATACACATCATTACATCATCATTAAATACATCATTTCATAAACATCATTATAAAATACATCGCATCATATCATGTGCATCACCATATCATACATGAGAAATAAAAAAGAAAAAGATTGCATCTCATACATGTTATCATCATTATCCATTAAGCATCATAATATAGATATGTTAGTCTAAGCATTCACATATCACAACATTTGCATACATCATCATCAAAGGTAGATAGAAAAGATACTAAAAAAGAGATGCATCCATAAATCATTGCATCACATCAATCACATTGCATCATGATCACATAAGATAGAATCATTGCATCACATATAGAAAGTAAAAACATCGCATCATGCATAAATAAAATAGAATACATCATATCGGATCAAATCATCTCATCTCATATATATATCATCAAAATAATATGCACTGTCATGGTACAAATCGAGATCAAGTGTATATCAATCAAATATATAAAGTACAATCACCAACCGGGCTATAAAAAATGAGCCCGTGGATCACAAAAAGAATCATGTCTCTGATCAAAAGTGAGCTAGCCCTGCTAGTTGCCCTCACCCTCATCAGCTTGTCTCTCTTTGTGATCCTCTGGACGCAGTACCCTGTCTGTTGCAAAAAATTTGGGACTCGGGACACTCGGGGCACGACCTGATGATAATGTACTTTGTAATAGTCAGCCTCTCAGACTGCCTCCCTGTATGCTTGTAATGAAACTAAAATCTAGGAGGAGGATGTGGCCATGCTCTTGAGCTACTGTCTGTGACACATCTCCTATGTTGCTCTGAGCTCTGCAACTTGTCTCTGCTAAACAACCTGATCTCGCTCTGTCTTGAGCTGGTCTCTCTCCGCTGTCAAAGCATCAATATGACCCTATAGCCCCTACACCTGTTCCTATAATTGTTGGATACGAGCATCCCTTTGATCAGGTGGAGATGGCAGTGGGGGTCCCTGATCTCTCTGAGGTAGATGATTCGCCTACCTGTCCTGATCTTGCCTCAGTTGATCCTGCTGTGCTCTGTCTTGATTGGGCCGCTGGTGTGGTCTGCCTCTGCCTCAGCCCCCATATCCATCCCCATCTCCATCTCCTCGGCCTCCTTGGCCCCAACCTCATCCTCCAACTCTACCCTTGGCTCTCCATCGTGCCGATGGTGTCCCTGGCACTATCAACTTGAGGTGTGGCTTGAACCAGTCTCTGTAGCCCTGGGTAGTCCCTGTATTTTCTTGGCACTAATCATATGGCCATGGCCTGGCCACTAGCTATTTGAAGGAATCAATGGCCTCCTAGGCTGGAATGTAGTAGCCCCATGATGTCTCCCTTGTAGTACACACAAATATGGCAATGTACTGATCATTGGGTGTATCCTGTGGCTCCCCAAACTGTCTCTAAAATCGGCCAGGTAGATACCTCTCGATCATGATATGCTCTTGGCCCTGCATTAGTCTATCTTGTCTAGTACAAAATAGTTGCTAGGCATCACCATACCACGCTAGCCATCTAAGGTATGGTCACCAAGTGAATGATCTCATATCATCAATGACCATCCTCCAGTGAGGGATCCAGTGCTAACCTGTGTGGGTAAAGGAAAGTACTCCCCTATACCTCTAGATGACTAGGTCATCTAGCTCCATATCAATTGTTGTCACTCTCAGACGGAGCATTGGAATGTGCTCCTAGGCCCAAATATGGAGGATTGTGATCCCAACCCCAATGGCTCTGCCATCATAGTATGAAAACTCATGTGAATCTCGGTATAGAGAGGCCAACAGTACTGGTCCCCACGCAAAGTATACTCTCCCTCTAACCATCAGCTCCTAAGCGAGCCCCCATCCTAGACTGAAATATCTACTGTGCCGATTTGGTGCCACAAGACCTAAAATGATAGCTGCAACGACCAAGTGAAATGGTGACACAACGAGCCTATAGCACTCTAACTCAATTTGGCCCTTTGCAAAGATGATTTGATCAAGGCCCATAACGTCATGGCAAGCATCTCTCCCAACACCCACATCATAAATCACTCACTCGCCATGGATAGGCAAATGAAGAATGTGCCACACATCCTCCAATGTCATTGTGGCCTCGTCCGTCATAAAGTGAAACGATGATGTATCACTATGCCATCGCTCTATGAGCGCTATCATCATCCCCAAATGTGTCCACCAATGGTGCATATGCAATGCACAGAAGTCCAATTTCCCCTAGGTGCTCTTGGAGTCACTCGTGCATACCAACTAGTCTATAGAGTATGGAGGATCTGTGCTCACGTGAATGAAGAATCTCTGTCTCCTCCTACATCAGGAAAGTCACGACATCAAGTTTTGTAAAAAGTCAGGATCCTGTTTGGAGTTTTCGCAATTGAAACAATGACTGTGTCATTGTTTGCAATTGTGGCATAGTTTGGAAGTCCCAAACTGCACCGTTAGAAGCTCTAAACCCCCAAACTCCGCTGCTGTGGTGTAGTTTGGGCGTGCCCCAGTTTCACCCTGAACCCTAAATTCCAAAGTGGCTCGCCGTGGTGCTATATTCATATGCGGTCCAGTTTGGAGTTTGAAACCTAACTCCATGTCACTATTCGCGATGGCGGCATAGTTTAGTGGCGCACGGTGCCAAAAAGAAGTTTGTAGCGGCACTATACAAGACCGCTTGACCAAAAGTTGACTTTCTAAACTAATAAATGCACACGAAAAATGAAATGAAAGTCAAGACAAGTTGACTCACCGGTGGTCCTGTGCTAGGTAGTCTCTAGTACACTCTCACTCGCTCCAAGACATGATGTGGAAGTGGTCATTGCTCCATCTCTCGTAGGGATCAGAGCTCAAATTGCAAAAATTTCAAAAGGCTGTGTACAAATGAACTAGAAGTGGCCCCTCAAGGCCTATTTAAGCCTGAAAACTAGGGTTTTTTGACCCCACTTAGTTGTCCAACTAGGGTTTTGGACCTTGATCCTATTTTTGCCAAACCGAGGGCTGTTTTGCATTTTTTTTGCGTTTTTGCACATTTTTGGCATCCCAGAGCCTTTTTGGACCCGTCAGGCACCTTGTCCTCTTTTTTTGCAAGATCACCCAAAAATCAAAATTTTTGTTTGATCTCTCGAGGGGGCAGTATATCGACATGTTTTTTCTTGTCGGGGTAGCAGTGGGGTAATTTTGAAAATGGGATTTTTTTTTGAATTTTGATCGAGACAAGTTATTCTTTGAACCAATGCAGCGAGTATTTTGCTTCAAAGAGGGGCAAAATGTAGACATGGAAAATACCAACACACTCGATCCTGATTACTAACATCATTTCATCCTAAATCATCTTCTTTGCTAATCATCATATTTCGTCCCTTAATTAAATAAATCAAAT
The DNA here is from genome assembly GCA_007258455.2 of Sequoia sempervirens. Lineage (NCBI taxonomy): Eukaryota > Viridiplantae > Streptophyta > Pinopsida > Cupressales > Cupressaceae > Sequoia > Sequoia sempervirens. The sequence continues at coordinate 83,499,448 of VDFB02000017.1, forward strand.
TTACCTAATTAAGTTGTCATCTTCTTGTTAATTAAATTAATCAATTTGATTTAATTAACCCTTTAATCTCTATTTAATTAAATAAGTCATTATATTTAATTAAATCCCTATTTATTAAATAATCCATTTTATTTAATTAAATCTCCAAGGTCATTCTATTAAATTAAATAAATTAAACCTTATTTAATTTAATCTAACATCATCCCTCTTTAATCAAATAAATCAAAATCTTTATTTGATTAAATCTAAATCATATTTCTCTTAGCTTTGATTTAGATCAATCCAAAAATATAAATCAAAGTGTCAAATCAACTAATCTCCTATTAAATTAATCAAATCCTAGTTAATTTAATCCTAATCACCTAAATCCTCTAGATTTTGTAACTTGCACCAATAAATCATTTCTTTGATTTATTAAGTCCCTTAATTACTTTCAACATGGCATCAAGAAAGGGAATATTCCTCCAAGTTTGAAAATCCCTCCAAATGGATTTGTCCTTCCAACAAGGCATTCATTTCCTCTTACATGTCCTTGTGCATTGAGCCAAGTGGCATTTAAGTCATTCCTTTCTCCCTCCAACATGTAATTTCACAAATTTGAAATTCCACCTACTATCATTTATTGTGTACATTCATCAAAAAGTGCTCAAGCTTCCTCCATTCACATCTTGACAAGTGGCACTTGGCCATTGGATGTTGAATGATCCCACATTCATCCCTTTTGCCTCATCCTCCATCTCTTTCATCTATAAATAAGAGGTTTTCCTTTGTATTTTGGATCCACAACTTCATGCAAAGTTATAATATTTAGATTTTGAATTTCGCTCACCCATCCTTCATCCATTTGCAAGTTTTATAGCTAGGTTATACATAATTTTCTCCAAGGAAGCATCAAATCTACATAAAGTCATCTCAAAGCTTACAAGGGATTAGGAAAAGGCCATTTTCCACATCAAAATGGCACCAATTCCCCCATGGTATTGAGAGTTTTCATGCATTAATAGGATTTAATTTCTTTTCTTGTTTTTTTCTTCATTTCTTTCCTATTTTGAGCATTGTAAATGAATTTCATGGGGAATATTAGTTCTAACTTGCATATGGATCTAATATTATATTTATTTTCTATGTTTGTGCAGGTCTAGGATTTGGGTTCACAAACTCAACCAACAAATTTTTAATCTTTGATAGCATCTATCATAGATTTAGAATCACCCTCACATGAATATTCTTGATCCCTATAAATAGAGAAAATTTGATACTACGTAGAAATGCCCTTGCTTCAACCATCATTGAATATTGCAAACCTATCCCTTTAGTATAACTAGCTAAAATTTTTCCTTCAAGATCTATTATGATACCTCCAATACTAGTAGGACCAGGATTCCCTTTTGCAGCCCCATCAAAGTTGAGTTTATACCAACGCTGTAAAGGAGACCTCCATATAGTGTTTTGTATTGAAAATACTTTAAAGTTATCATAGGAACTTAGGTTTAGATACAAATTCCAATTACAAGCAATATTGATCTCCACAATAGTGTGGGGTTTTCTCAAATATTTCCAACGAAAAAGGGATAGATTTTTAGTAAGAAGCTAGAGCAAATAGTAAAAACCTCCTTGGGGATCTTTTCCTCATTATGGAATATCCTATAATTTCTTTCCTTCTAAATGCATCAGTAGATAAAGGGGGGACTTGTTGCCATATTTCCTTAGATAAGGGATGAGTATAAGGATAGACCTAGTTTTACACAAAGCTTTTAATATTTTAATTCATGGTCTAGGAGACCCCTAGTTTTTTAAGAGAAAAAGCTCTGACCTCAACATCAAAGAGGAAATGGAGTAACGGGTGAGCCACAAACTCTTCATTCAACTTACATAGCTTGCATCTATTAGGGATATGGAATCCTGTTTTCCTTAGGTTATCCTAGGTGAGGATCTTGTTGTGGGCCATTGTGCACCAAAAGAAATTTATTTTTGGAATTAGGTGTTTGTTCCAGATCTGTTTCCAATACCTACCACAAGTACCCTACACCGACAATATTTTGTAAGCCGATTTGGAAGTTAAGTTGCCTTTGATTTCCCAAGTCCAAAAAATTCATCTTCTTGGAGGGATATGCAAATTCTTGTTTAGGAGAGAGATTCCTGAAGTAACCTTGCTAATTGACTTAACTCTTGAGATTTGTGTAAAAAATTCACCAAGATTTTCCACTTTTGAGAGCCTTATCGACCAAAGAGGTAGTCCTCAACATACCTACTAAAGTAGTCAGTGGTAGGGCCCAAACAAATCCTTAAAATTGGATTGGTTGAAGGGGAGCCTAAGTAACTAGGAATCGTCCTAGAACTTGATTCTACTATCATTACCCAATTTCCATCTCAAGCCACTTTGAAGCAGTTGTTTTAATTTAATGACATTGTTCCAAATTAAGGAACCATGGGGGTGACCATTAGTGTAAAGGCTTATGATCAGGGGGATCTTAATTAGGTACTTGGAATTCATAATAGTACACCAATCCTTGTTTCTCAACATATCCCATCCCACTTTAGCAAGAAGCACTTTATTTGTAGCTTGAATTTTTTTGATACCAAGCCCACCACTGGATTTGGGTAGACAAATAGTATCCCATGTCTTGTTGTTTATAACATAACCAAACCTTTCCCAAGGTTACATTCCATTATATGGCTCATCCATAGCATTCTCTTTTCTATCATCCCTCATGAAACCCTTCATGGATATTCTTTGTCCCTCTCTTATCCTAATATAATATTCATAAGGTGTAAATCTGAGTTGTGTGTGACATTTATCATTCTAGCATTTAATTTTTATTTCCTTAGCATAACCTTTTTATTATATTATTTTCTTTCTTGTTTGCTTGGGTGCATTGCAAGATAAGAGCATGTGCATGGATGTAAAGGAAAGCAAAGAGTAGATTAATAGTATTGGATTCTACATATATCTTTTAAATAGATCATTTATGAATTTCAAACTATATATATGCAATATACTTTACTTTAATTTAGCATATTTCTCCACTTAATATTTTTAACCTACTAAGGTGGAGGCAAAATTCAAGGAAATTTTTTTCCAACTCTAGAAATTTCACCTTATGTTTGCAAACTAATTTTGGTGTCCATCCCTTTAGTCATGGTTTAGGAATAATTGGTCTAATTTCAAGCCTTTTCCTTGATCATCGAAAGTCAAAACATGGATACCTAGCCTTAAAAACCACTTACTAGTCATCCCCAAAGATCTGAGCACTTGCCTTCCTAAAGATACCAATGCCTAATGGGTGCCAATGTCTATTTTAAAATTTTAAATTTTATGACCATTCATGCCCTAATTTCCTTACTATGTTTTCAATGGTCTCCTCACTCCAAAATCACTATAAATCTAGTTTTACGCTCCTAATTCTAAGATATAACTTAATTAGAAATTTTCATAAGTATTCTCTCTCTCAAAAAATCCCCCACAGTCTTTCATTGATCATAATCAATTTATAAAGTATCACAACAAGCATCATCATTGAATATATTGTAGATTTGGAACTTATGGAACATATTATAATCCACCATTAATTCCTTGTGATCGCCATCCCCACTCACTCTCTTCTTCAATCCTCCATTTTCCTAAAAAAATAAAAAATAAAAAAATTGTCATTATCTTTCTTATCCTTCAAACCATATCCCGAAACACTTTCTATAGCCTTACATATCCAAATATAAATACCTTCCCTATCATTCCGATCTCCATTGTCTCATTTTTATGATCCCTAGATATTTATTTTTTCTCAATCACTTACACCCACCATCATGGTATAGTTTTCTTCCTAGCCTAATTGTGTTGTACATCACATTATTTATTCACACACCACATCCACATTACCACTAGGAAAACATAAAATCTAGAACTACCATTATGCTACTATGGAGGTTAAAATATGCCATTATAGGGGTCAAAGTGAGGAATCTCCTAAATAACACACTAATAACACACTAATTTTCTCTTGTTCCCAAATTCAACTCAAAAAATCTTAAATTTAAAGCACAAAGTGAATATTTTACAAGTGGTGAATGATATTTAGTGAGTAACTAGTGGGAGTGTTAAGAGGAATCAAGTACCTATACACTAGTGCTTATGCTTTGTAAGCAAAAGTACCCAAATCCACTAGGAATATCAAATAGTCCTTACAAGTAATAATGCCAATATTACACAGTTCTTCATTCTAACTAAAATTTACACCAAACCATTTTCTCAATATTCCAAGCTTGTTTCTAACATAAAATTTAATATTTTATAGGTTTTATTCCATTTTTGAATTTCTTTTTTGTGTCCAATATCTATTCGTAATTTTCATTTCACAAGTCCTATACTTGCTTTTATAGATTAGATATGGATAATTTTAATTTTTGATTCAGTAACTTTATGTTAATTATAATTTTTTATTATCATGTTCATTGTATAGATAAATTTACTATCTTTTAAGTAAACACCTAAGAGATAGTCAAACATCATCATCTTTTAAAAATCTATATTTCTTTTCAAAATATCTAATGAGCATTTGCAAGTTTCTATCGAGAAATTATGACAATAATATTTCAAGAATTGATTTGTCACTTTATATAAAATCATGTCTTTTGACTATCTAAAAAAATAATAATTTACATATTGGCTTCTTGTTTTACTTTGACATGCATTTTCTAGTAGTTTGCATGCATATCAAAATCAAAGCAAGATGTAATGGTAAAATTACATACCCATAACCTTTTCCCTATTTTTTGGTTTGCTTTGATTATAGTCCTAAATTTAATAACTACCTAACAATTGGCATCTCATTGTGTGAATTTTTCTTGTGAATCACCATACCCTAATCTTAATCCCCTTTATCATTGATCTCTATATTTGATTTTATGATCCCTAGGTCCACTATTTATCACCTTGGTTAGATCCATCTTTGTAGAGTTGACTTATATCACTTCTAAAGTCATAGATCTAAACCTCGTAGTTTGAAATTCAAAATCCACAATAGAACTTGTCAACCATTTCACTAGTCATTATGAGCCGACCTAACACACATTTGTGTTGATTTAGGTGTCATGTTGTATTTAAAGACAGTCACCCATTCATTTGAAATCATGTTGGAATATGAAAATGACATCCTTACTAGACACTTGCTTACTACCCTCAATATTTTCACTCAAATTCATAATGCTAACTTAACAAGGGTTTAACTAAAGAGAACTTGACCCTTACAATTCAATAGATTCCCCAAAGGTGTTCCTAAACATTGTCAATCATTACACATATTCAAACATAAAAAAATAGAGGTAAGCAAGTTATAATAATATACTTTTTTCCATATCACAATTAGGAGTTCCAAATTAGGTATGCACACCAATTCAAATTTGTACTTGTGGACATCAAGTTTGCACTATTATAGGTGAACTTAACATAAACATGGTCAATTTATAAAATTAAAGATCCTTGTCTAATTGTCCCTTAAAAGTTAAAAACTTCATGAATTAACCTTTAACATTTGACTCCCATCATCACATTTTGACCTAAATATTTCATTTTATTTATTTAAATTTATCATTAATTTTTAGTAATTTCAATTATCAATCCTAGCTCCATTTATCTAGGTTAATTGTTGCCAATAGATTTCATTTATTTGATTAACATAGATAGAGAGGTGTTTTCTCATTAAAAATAAATATATTCTTAAAAGGAGCCTAGGGTAAATCAATTAATTTATTTGAAATAACAATAACCCTAGGAACAAAACTTGGTACTAATCATGATAATAAAACAAATGGTTGGAATTTAAATAATAATTAGGGTGCATAACTCTTAGTTTGATGTTTATTTGAATCTTCCATATGTTTCCAATTGATTTACCCTAGTATCAAAAAAATCAAGCATGTTAAAATTGGATATGAATTAGTAATTTTTTAATCTAAATATTCAAGTCAATAATGTGTGTATAAAATATGATCCTTTTATGTTATGTAAACTCTACTAGATTTTGGGTCTATAACCTACTCACCCTAATTTCTATAACCTACATGAAAATGGTAGTGTGGATATATAAGTTTACTATTTTAAAAATATTATCCCTTTGTCATGATACTAATTTAATGAGCTAGTATAATGATTAAATATAGCAAGTAGTCATAAAATATGCTATAAAATATTGATATAGTGTTGATGTTACATGATAATACTTTTGATTCTCCTTGATGTATGGATGCCTCTTTCAATGTTAGACGCACACCCTTTTTGATTTCAAATGAATTGAAGTTTACCCTTAAATTAAACTGCAAAGGTGGCAAGTGAAATGTTTTGTTCTTTGAGTTGACATATAATAGATAATGAGCATGATAGAACATGGGCCCAAATTTTAATTTTAATTATAAATTTTTTTGATCCATTTTGCAAATTGTATAAATGACCTAGGTAAATCTCATTGAATATGAATTTTAAACTTGCAATAAATGAATAAAATAAGGATTATAATTGATTCTTGTGAATTAATTAAAAAATAATTTGGTAAGACCCAATTCATATGTCAATTTTTAGAAGCACTATTTTAACATTTATCATTATATAAAAGAAAAGTTCAAGGTATGCAATTTTCACCATTAAAATTTGTCTCTACTTTTACTTGCATGTGATCTAATACAAAGATACATGTTAAATTAAAACAATAGGAAACATGAAAGTAAATTACAAGCAAACATACAAAGGATGTGGATAAGGATATTACTTATTTATATTTTATCACAATGAGAATTTCACCTAAAAACTTGCAAGCTTTTAAGAAAAATATATAATGAGTAGAATATTGAAAGCTTTAAAAAAAGCATAAACATAATTGTTAACTACTTATGAACAAAAAATAAAATAGGATTCTACTTGGGATAGTTATGGGGCACTACTAAGGGGTTAATTACCATAGTACAAAAATGTCTTAGTGAAAGTAAGGTACTGCTACAAACCAATTGGTAAGGTGCCACTAAGAGGTAGTTATATAATACTTTCTAAGAGAAATGGTAAAGTTCTACGTGTGGAAATTCTAGAAACATGGTTCCACTTGGAAATGAATGATCATAAGATAGCCACTTGTAACCATATTCATTTGAGGAACAATAATTACTTAATAGATCCCCTCTAATTAGTTGGATGCAAGTAAGTTGGGGTGAAGGAATGAAATTAACTATTTTTGTTGTTGATTAGGGTCTAAGTTAGATTATTTCTATTAAACAAACTAGTTAAAAATACAAATAAAGTATTGAAACATATAAATTTTAAATTTGTTTGAAGAGAAGCGAGTACAAGTAGTCGAGATTAAAAATAAAAAAACTAGGAAAATAACTAAGATACAAGGAGGGAAATGAGAAAAATGGAACTTGTGCACCTAGAAAATAGGAAGTGATGAAATGGACATGCTTGTAAATTCTTCATAGAGGTTTGTGAAATGTTTGGAGGTTATTTAATGAGTATTCTACAAAATTAGTGTTGGCAATGGTACAAACAACCATGAAAGGCACCCTAGGTGGTGCAAATGTCCTTAAGGGGTTCCATAGGTGGTGTAGATGTCCTCAAGGAGCACCCTTGGCAACACAATGGTTGGTGCAGATGTCTAAGGGTTATATTGAATTCAAATTTCTAGGACAACTGTAATTGATGCCTAAATTATTTTCTTAATCTACTATTTTTCAAAAATCACAACAAAAGAAAACATACATGAAAGAAAAACCTCTACAATAAGCCTTTGTAAAGGAGAGAAATTTCATAAATTGAAATGCATGCAGTTGATCATGGAAACTATATCTAATAGTAAAAATGGAAAGTATATTATTATATAAAACCCTAAACAAAATTTAGAGGTTATTTGATGTGTCTTTTGTAAAAGTGGTGTCTTAGTTGGTGTAGATGTCCTTAGGATACACCTTGGGTAGCAGTGTGGGTAGTGTAGATGTCCAAGGCTCAAATTGACTCCAAATTTATCTAGTAACTTTGATTTTTCTAACACTTTACTTGTCTAGTTTTTCATGACTACTCAATTAACATAGAAAAATTCTTAAATCACTTATAAGAAAACTTGATGTAGAAACCCACAAAATATAAAAGTTTAAAGGGAGATTGCATAGACCATCCCTCCCATGGGTATTAAAATAAAACTCCACATGTAATGATATGGAAAATGCATGTATTAAAATTTAGATAATGAAAAGGTGTAACAAGGGAGGTAAGATAAATTAAATCCTAATAACACAAGGTAAAATCTAGGTGTAACAATGGTGAATGAACATGCAAGGAGTTGAAAACAAAGATAAAAAAAATGATATGAATGGTTATGATGGATTGGATTGGGAAAGTAACCTAATAGAAATATGTATGTATACTTGGACATGAAAATGGAGTATCTTAATGGTCAAGGATAGGGAGAAAGTAGATAGACAACATCTAGGGATAAAAGGAAAAAAAGAGCTACAAGAGGGTTAAACTAAAGATAAAGAAAGATCCAAAAGCATAAACTTCAACTCCAAGTTGATCAATATCTCTTGTAAGAGCACTTACAAGAGAATACTTGCACAATAAAGTCACTATCTTCGATTGTAAGAACTCATAGAACCAAAGAAAGTGAAAGTTTCAAATGTGAGCAATATGGGGTCTATTTATAGGTTTCTATAAGTATCCTTGATAATTGAATGCAAGAAATAGGGTAGATAGGTAATTAATTAAGTGTTCATAAATTTTGGTTGCAAAACTCACAAAAACCATTTGTGTTGGTCAAGGAGCACACTTAGTAGTGGAAATGTCCCAAGTGGGCACAAATGACATTTAAGGCTAGATCCCCAAACTTTATGGGAAGGAAAAGGGGGTAGAATAGTATTACATGTGGTGGTATCATGTTAATTTAATCATTAAGGAGTGAGATGCAAAGGGAATAAGACAAAGATAAGGGTCCAAAGCACATAAGAGGAAGACGTGCACAAATTAATTGTTTGGTTGATAAGATAAACATCACATAGATAAGGATAAACAAGGCTCACATAAGGTTCTAAACACATACAAAGGAGAAAACATAAACATGTGAGGCTATACAAAGATCCACAAGACTAACAAGGGATAGACAATGGTTAAAAATACAAGTAAAAAGTAATGCATAAAACAAGTGTAAAAAATAGTTAAAAGAAGTTACAAAGTTTGAAAATTCTATTATTTTATAGGGAAAGGATAAGATGCGATCATATAAACCCAGTGTATAGGAATTCAAAATATATCTTTACACAAAAAACCTAAAATGAAGTAATCATTATAAACCTAATAGGTAGGAATATAGACATATACTATTATATAAAAAGACTAGAATTCATGGAATAAGATGTGAGGATGATAACTTATAGAATGATAGGAAGCAAGATATCTCCAATTAGGCACATAAATCAAAAGTAAATAACTATGAGTGTTAGATATTGGTAAAAGCATCAAAAGGTGTTATCGAATGGTTAATAGACACATATTTATAGTCTTACTATCAACCATTTATATTTAATTTTATTGGCTATTTGGTACTACCTTTAAGTGTTGTGAGTAGTTTTCAAGAGTTTTATGAGTGATAATTTAATAAATTTTTTGTGATCTTTTATAAGAAAGAAGCAACTTTGAAAGTATTTTAATTTATTAATATTGATGATAATTTCAAAGATACTAGTGACACAATATATATTAATCTTATGAAGGACTAATTCATAATTTTCTTCTAAAACATTTTTTTCACATAACTATTAGCAAGGTGATAGTTAACTCATAACTTATTTTGTGCTTTTTATTTATTTTTGGTGGGAATCTCAAATTCAAGTATATAATTTTCATTAAGATCATTTCCTTAACACATCATTTAGAAATATGACATTATTAATCATTTAATTTTTAATGTATTTTTCTCTCTAATTTCAATATGTGAGAGTATGTTTAGCTATGTTCATGGATGCATGCCACAATACTTTCTTTAAAATTATTTTTTGTGTGCTTTATTTATGAATATAGTTATTCATAGATATTTTAGCTTAATTTAAAACCTACATCTCACATATTTCTAGATAAATGTTAGACTAAGTTTGATATATAAACATATTCTACTTGTGCATGTCTACTTTGTTGGCACTCATGAATTTTTCTGTGTTGTAATATTGTACCATGAAAAAGTGACATAAACACATGTTTGAAATGATAAAGTAATGCTATGATACATATTTGAATAATTACACAGGGTCAATCATAAAGTCATGGATTTTCATAACAATTTTGGGTTCCAATTTATCCCTTAACATTTGGTTCTATAAGCTAGCAATACAAGGTAGTTTAGATTTTGTAATGACCCTAAATAATTCATAACCATTAATTTACTAATAAAAAGAAAGAATTTTAGAACAATTTAGAAGGATTTTGAAGCTTGGACCAACCAAATTAAACATCATGTTTCAATGATAAGATAAAAAATAATTCCAAAAAAATTACAAAGGCAAGTAAACCTATAATAACTAAATCATTCAATAAATTATGAATTTAACAAAGAATTTGTAAAATATAAAAAAATCTGAAAGAATAGAAATATATGAATGCACTTAATTTAATTCCCATACTCAAAATTTAGTGAAGACTACATTGCAAAAATAGAAAAGATTTTTTATTTTATTTTTAATAGATAATTTGTTACCATGGGGTAGTGCCACATTTATTGAAAAAAAAAGCAGTTAGGGGAGAGGGGCCCATAATGGAGGAGGGTCCAATACTGGGGATATAAGTAGTCCTTAGTGGGTCTTATAGTGGAGCACTTTAATATCCAATCATAAAACACTTTTTATCCATTAAGTACACAAACTGACAAATCATGTGATGCCACATCAGTGCACCAATAAAACATGACTTAGTGCACCACTGTCGGTCTCACTTTTTTTTGGGCCTTTTTGGATACCTCAACAAAAGGCATGCTGATTTGGCATCATATTTGATGATGTGACCCTAAAACGAAATATAGAAGCACGTAAGTTGCCAAATAAACTGTTGTACAAAATTGGGAGTGATTTGAAATTTTCACATAAGATTTTGAGAAACGTGAAATTAGGGTACTCCACTATGAACCCCTCTCTCCTATAGAGTGTCCTCCACAATTAATGAGAATCACAAAATGACCATCAATGACTGGGGTAATCAGGAAGCGAAGCCCTTCTGAAAATACAAAATCACAAACAACATTGGCGACAACAAATGCTCCATCTGGGCAATGTAGAAGTTAAATACCTCCATATTATCACTTTCAATGCCTTTTCAAAAAAAATGATAGACTATTTGTGCCCCTCCTTGTGACGAGCAGAAGAAAAAACAAATATCATAGCAATGTTACTGGTTTGTGGATCCCAATTGAAAACCCAAACTGCAGCCAAAGCCTTCTTCCTGATAACATTCTCCTATTTTGAACAACCATCAAAGTTGAGTGGAAATTTATCCTCGACACCTGCATCTTGTGATGAAAAAAAGGATAATATATGAGGCATTTTATCTCCAACGTTGGAGAACATCAAGATAAGGGAAATACATAGCCAAATCCAAGGTGTAAGGAAAGGACTCAATTAGTTCATGTGAGATAGATTCACTGTTCTGAACAAATCTTCCAGCATTGTTCAATGGAGAGGGATCAAAAATGTTAAAATCACAAAAAGGATTTGACGTGCCACCCCTACAGTAGTATCATAATTACATGTAGACTACCAAAAAATAGTTAGCGATGACAGGGGATCAAAATTGAGATCAAATACTTCGGAAAACCGTAGCAAACACAAACTGAGGCATTCATATGAACATGGGATATTGTCCTAAAAGTGAACAAGATTCAAAACAACCTCCTCAAAGCCCAACTCACATGCTTTATTTGCCAGAAAAATCTACAGTTTGGTTGCCTTCATGATAGCAATGAGAGATAGATGTATTCTCCATATCATCTAGGAAAGTCCAAATAACTTCAAATATATTTTTAAGTTTCCAATTTATTACCTTTCAACTCAAACATAGTTGATGCAAACTTAAGAATCCCTTCTGATATCAATTTATGTTAGTTTTCATTTCTTGCATAGTTGTAAACCAGTTAAAAGAGTCATGAATTCAACTTCTTCTTTTTTTATCAATTGAAAGTTTTTTTTGTCAGCCATCCAAATAAGATCATCCTTATTGTTTCTAATTTCCATCCCTACCCCAAATATTTTTGGGTTACCTTGAGAAGCACCATAAAAATTCGTTTTAATCTTTCACATGGCGAGGGGAACCATTTGATTTTAGCTTTGTTGCTATTTTTGGAACACTAACTATGTAATACTGAGGAATTTGAAGGGAGTTCCATCTCTTAATGATATCACCATCCCAACTTGTAAATAATTTTGGAGAAGACGAGGATAATTTTTCCCTGACCACTTCACAAATTCCTTTTTCAATTTTTTTAAGCACCATTTCAATTGAATTCTTTTTCTCCTGATTTTTTTTGCAATTTCTTTCTTTCCAAATCTCCCATATTAGTATAGATGGACAAGTGAGCCAAATTCCTTCCCAAGTAGAATTCAAAAACATTGACCAACCCATAAAAATATCATATAAATCATTTTTAAGAGCACCATACCAATTGAGGCTATTGCAAATCCAATCCCAACAACGATTGTCAAAGGGGTAGTAAATTAATAGAGATTGACAATTTCATCATCCTTTTTACACATCATACACCAAGATGGAATGTGATGCCAATAGCTTTTATGTGATCACTAGAGATAATATTTTTGTGTATTGTTGTCTAGGTGAACACACTAGCCTTTAGTAAATTCCATCTACTCCAACAAAGCTCAGTAGGCCAACCCCATTCTCGTTCCATGAGCGACTGGAACTTATAACCTAGCTTGGTAGAATAAAGAAGAAATTTGGAGCGTGCCCAATAAATTATTCTATCTTCATTTTGGTTTAGGAGAATATTTATTCTCAAGTCCCTCACATAATATTTGTTTATGATTTGTAGGAAGAGGAAACATATTTATTTTCATCTAATCCCAGCTAGAGCTGCTAGGAGGCTAATTTAAATAATCCTTAATAAACACATTTTGAACGTTCAAACTTTCATCCCAATATACAACAAGATTAGGAACATCAATTAGTGGGGGATGACCATTCCAAGAATCCAACCAAAACTTAACCTTTGAGCCATTGTTTATCACCCATGATAAGTGGTCAGTTATCAAAGATCTACAACTCAACATGAAATTCCAAATATTCGAGCCATGAGGTGGATTGCCATTTGTAATATCCAATCATTCTCTTCAACATCCAAGTACTTCTTTAATAATTGACAACATTTTATAGAGGGATTGGCATACATTTTCCAAATGAGTTTAGCCCCCAATCTGCCAAGTTTTGTTTTCCACTTTTCTTATTTCAATACCACTAGTGTCCTTATCTCTACAAATTGTCTTCCACCCAAAAGGGAATTCACTTTACTTTTTCATTATGCTCTCCAATTGACAGCCAACCTTCCTTGTAAGTTGAGCACACGAAAATTGGTAAATTTCCTGATTGCAAATAGAACTGCTTTAATCATTTGAATTTTCCTAGCAAGAGAAATCCACCACTCATGCCAATCCAATACTTTATTTCTACACTTATTTATTGTTCGTTCCCAAAATTTTGTTTTAATTTCCCCTTTGAAAAGAAAAACTCCCAAATACTTGCTTGGGAGAGCACTAATTCTAAAATACAATAAAGACATGAGACACCTTTGAAGATCCTTCCTTGTGTTAAAGAAAAATATGTTGGATTCCTTATTAATAAGCTGACTAGAAGCAGAGGAATATTTCTCCAAGAGGGATTGAATTGTAGTATCTTCTTGTAAGCTTGCTTCCCCATAAAATATTGTATCATATACAAACTATTGGTGAGTAATGGGAGGGAACTAATGCTCCACTCAAATGCCAACCCAACTACCCTGAAGAGAACAAAAGTTAAATGCTCTTCCAAGAGCCTTGACCATGATAATGAAAAGAAAAGGGGAGAGAGGATTGCCTCAATAGAGCCCACCCATAGGCTTGAAGAAGCTAAAATGGGATTTTTTTGACTAGTATGGAATATTTCACATTAGAGACATAGTTATAAATCTAGTTCATCTAGTCCATGTGAAAATCAAGTCTCTTTAAAGTGTTAAAAAAAATCTCTAGTTCACTCAATTGTATGCCTTGTTGATATCCAATTTTAGAATCATACTACTTTGGTTAGTAGAGGAAATGGAGTGGAGACTTTCCTACACAATTAATATACTACCAATAATATCTCTACCCATTGTGAAGCCACATTGTTCCTTTGAGATGATGTTGGGAAGGATTGTGTTTTAGGCAATTGGCAATTATTTTTGAAAGTATTTTATATATGATATTACAAAGTGATATCAATCAAAAATCCTTGAAAGAATATGGACTTTATTTTTTGGGAATCATGGCAATAAATGTAGTTTTGATATCCTTTAAGATATTCTTTGAATTCCTTAAGTTCTCCATAGCCAACCAAAGATCATTAAGTTCTCCATAGCCAACCAAAGATTATCACCCAAAATATCCCAAGATTCTTGATAAAACAAAGTCAGAAAGAAATCGGGACCAAGCAACTTATCGAGATGGAGTAGAAAAGTATCCATTTTGAATTCTTCCAATATAATTGGCTCCATTAATATCTTATTGTTTGAATCATAAACTAAATTGGGAATGAAGTTGAGGAATGCGTCTTGGTTTTGTAAATTTGTAGCATTGGGACTTGCCAATAAATTCTAGAAGAAATTAATGGCCTTCATTTGAATATCTTTTGACCCATTGAGAAGAGAGTCGTCCACTTAATAAATTAAGATAATCTTGTTATGTGATCTTCTAATTTTTGTAGAGTTGTAAAAAAATCGTATTAAGATCTCCATCCCTAAGCCAAGAATCTCTTGATTTTGATCTCCAAAAGATTTCCTCTTGGGAAATAATTTTGGAGTGGGCTTTCATAATTTCTTTCTCTTGTTTGTAGTCCTTAGAATTGATTTCATGGAAAATAAATAAATATGATTTAAGAATTCTAATTGTGCTTCTAATATTTATTTTTTTGAAATATGTTTTTAAAGTTGCTTACATTCTATTCCTACAACTTTTGCTTGACCACAATCAATTTCTTTATAAAATTTAATATTTTATATCCTTTGGGAACTTGTGCCTTTGACCACCAATACTTCATGAGACCTTTTAGGTAGTCATTTCTTAGCTACATCTTTTCAAATTTGAATGGGAAAAGAGCAAGAGTACAATTGTTCAAGCCAGACTAAGAGTGATAAAAAAATGATCAGAACCTAAAATTGGTAGAATCATAGAATCCAATGTTATTAAAAATTGGCACTAGGAAGAGTAGATGAATAATCTATCCAAACCTTCTGCAATATTAGTGAATTATTTCCTATCGTTTGTCTAGGTAAACACTCTATTTTGTGTGGAATTTCCATTAGGGCATTGTCACTTATAAACATTTTGAAGTCCTCTTGTCTTTGATTAGCATGGTAGATCCCACACATCTTTTCCATAGGGGATATAATTGAATTAAATTCACCACCTAGATAGCAATAAGAAGAAATGAAATTGGTAATTTTAGACCATACCTTTTTCTTATTGTCTACTTTGTTTGGTCCATACACATTGATTAGGAAAAAATAATTTGACCCCAAGTGAATGACTCTAGAGGCAAACCAGAGCTTGTTTTATGTTCACTATTCAACATGAATACAATAAGATCTCCAAAGAGTACCAATGCCATCTTCAATAGAAATGAACCAAACATCCCAATGAAATAATTATTTAGTGAGAATTTTACCTTCCTCCACCAAGAATTTAGTCTCTAGAAAGAGGATAATATCAATGATTATTGTTTATAGATGATTCTTAACCAAGCATCATTTATTTGGGGCATTGAGGCCCCTAACATTCCACATCATGACCTTCATTGTGCTTCCTCCCTTAGTTTTTAAAAATTCATTTATGTTTGTTTTTCCTTTACCACAACATCTTTAGCCCTTCATGTTGCATCCAAATTTCTTCCTTTATTTTTATCAAAATTTAGGTTAGGATTGAGAATCTTTAATGCAAATTGATCAATAGACCTAGGTTGAAATAATTGTAATTCATCTTCCTCATCAGACTATCTAGAGAGCCAATCTAGCCCCATGTCCCCATGTAACTTCTTAAGTGCATTTTTTGCATATATTTAAGCATTTGGAGTGTTCCCATGCATTTAAAATTGTGGGAAAAGAATAATTTAAAATCTTTCCTATTTTGGTGGAGCAACTATTTTTTAGGAATTGAAAATAAGCTGTGAAAGAATGGAGGATTGGAAATAAGCAACATCTACATATTGAAAAATCTCTAAGGTGGCTCCATAAATTTCTTTCCCTCTTTTTCATTTGCATCCAATTTTTCCCTCCAAATTTTATCTACAAAAATTATTATTGATATTATTCATTCATACATGCAAATAAATAATAATTGTATATTTTTTAGATGATTGATTAAAAATAAGTAGTGAATTAAAATTCATTGGGCCACCAGCCCCACAAATTACCCCTAAAAAAATTGAGTAGTGGCTGCTAGCCAAAATAAGCTATAAGCAACAACACGGGGACCTACCCTAAATCAACTTGCAGAGAATTGGATTTATTTTCTTGGTGGAGCGCATGAAGGATCTAAATAATATTAACCAAGGTAGGGAAATTACCACAAACCAATGCATCAGAATTAGAAGAAGAAACAATTTGATTCTTCGATTGAGAGTTGGGAAAGGTAGAAGGATTTTGAACAACAAAGGCAATTTTCTCTAGGCCACATTTTCCTCAAGATTTAGGTTTTCCTTCACTTTTCTCTTTCAAAACCTTATTTTCCTATGAAGGGGGTGAGAACACATTGTAGATAGATGATTTCATTTTTGATAGTTTAGGGAAAAAATCTTTCTTTCCTTGATATCAATTTACTGAATTCAAGACTTGTTTCCCATCACTAGGATGATTTCTTCTGGAAGTTCTTTTATTGCAACCAATTTTAGTTTGGCATAAATGTAAGAATTTTTTTCCATGATATCAACATCCAAATCAATAAAAGTTCCAAGCATTCTTCCTATATTTTTTAAACACCCGTAAAACTAGTACTCTAACGAAAGATTATACAAGGGATTCAAAGGGGGAAATTGTAGGGCACAAAATTATTAGGGTTAAATTTTTTCTCCCATTTTTTCATGTGAATGGGCATATATCCTATCATCCAAATACCATCCAAAAAAATAGATTCCATTTCCTCTTTGGTTGGAAAGACAACAACAAAGAAGCCCTTGGGAAGACAATTCAAAATAAATTGAGGGTTCCATGTTTCCTAAGCCCATTGAGTGATGGGCACCCTAGATTGTTTCAGATTGATGAAATGACAAATCATTACAGTTTTTGATAACATCTCAATATAAATTTTAGTTTCTTCAGACACATCAATTTTGATTTTAGTGGGGAGCGAGGATTTGTATTGGGATTCTTATCTGCAATTTGTAATTTTTTGCATTATTGAAAATTCTGAATGTGCACCATATTAGGGGAGAGGACTCAGTACCTGAGCATGTTCCAATAGTTGATATAGCATTTTTTGATTTAATGCCCAATATTTTTAACAATATTGGACCAATAGTTATGACTTTAAAGTTGTTAGTGTTGATGATCACTACTCATAATTGAATGAAATGTATTCCTTAGATCTAAAAAGCAACAAATCATGTGATGCCACATCAATGCACCAATAAAACATGATTTAATGCACAAGTATCAATTTCACTTTTTTTTGGGCCTTTTTCGACACCTCGACAAAAAGCACACTAATATGGCATCATTTTGATGATGTGGCCCTCAAACCTTAGTTATAAGCAGGGGACTTATCAAGTAAGCTATTTTAAAAAATTAGGAGTGATTTGAAATTTCCATATAAGATTTTTGAGAAGCTCAATGTTTGGGTGCTCAACTACTGGGTCCTCTCCCCCAGTGTTTCATTTTCTTACAATTTATTTTATCTCTTAATAATAATACAAAAAAAAATAAAAATTCAATTATGATATTGTGGAGAAGTTGTTTTTATTTAAAATCAATTAATAAGAAAAATTCTAATTTAAAATAGAAAGAAAAAGATCAAATATTAGTGAACTTGATAATAATTTTTGTACCCTCAAAGACTGTGTATTTTCAAAGCTCCTTAGAAAGAGTGACCCTCATAAATATTTGAATCTCTCACAAATTAACTGTGTTTCTTGTTGAATATATAAATTTGGCTACCTTGTTGGTAAGTTTCTCAAAGATATCATTCATAACTTGTTAGGAAAATAGTACCAAGTTGATCAAACCATTTCCTACATAACCCCATTAGAGAGAAACGTGCATAAATGCTTACATAATAACCATAATTCAAATATAAAAGATATACCATAAGATAACACGAGATATAGCTTGGGACAAAATTCAAGAGGGAAAAAACCAACCTCCAAAAGCATCCACACTCAATGTATTATTCAATAATAAATATATTACAATATAGTTACAAAGTCTCCATGAATAATTATGAACTAAATAAAGAAAGACGAATAAAATACCAAGATAATATTATGTAATAGATAATCAAGATAGTCTATTGTATAAGATTAAAGAGGAAAGGAATAACTATTGTATAATAGATCATTAAAATATCATAGACTATTGTATAAATTATTAAAAAGTTCAAACAAAAAATAAAAGCTCAAAAAATTAAAGAGAGAAAGATCCTGGAAATAAAGAAAAAATCTCATACGAAAAATATAGAAAATTAAAAATAAAAGCATAGAAGTTAAGAAAAAAGATTGATGTAAAGACAGACTAAAATATGACAATATTATAAAAGAGAGTAAAGAAAATTCTATTATAAAAAATTTAAAAGAAATCGCCTATTAAATTAATATACAAATGATACAAAAAAAAAATCAAATAAATAACAAGATTTATAAATTATTGATATAGTTTATTAAATAAAGGCACAACAATTAAATAAACCCAAAATAGAAAATTGATTAAAATAATATACCACTAAATAAAAAAATAAAAAAATGATGGGGACTGAAAAATAAAGAAGAAAATTAAGGACTAGGATAATAACAAAGACAATAGAGCTGAATTATTGAAGGGAGGTAATAAACAAGGAGGGAAAAACTAAAAAGTCTATTTTATTAGAAAAATTAAGATAATAATTAAAAAATTAATATAAAATAAATAATAATAATTGAACTAAAGGGTGAAATACTACAAAATAATATAGACCCATTGAAAAAATAATTAAAAATAAGATGGAGAGGACAAGATCAAGAATGAAAGAGCAAGAAAGGGAACAAGAATGAGGGAGAACAAAAGGGAAAGAATGGGGAGTAGGGAAAGAGACCGATGAAGGGGAAAGAAAGAAGAGGGGAAAAAAATGACATAAGGATGGAGGGGAATTAGTAATGACAAGGAGGGAGATCTTTGAGGCTATGTAGAAGGCGTTTCCAAGAGAAACTAAGATTCCAATCCCCATCTCGCTTGAGGTTGGAGGGGTGATTGTTGATTTCAATGGTCTCTTTGAGCTTCCTCTTGAAGTAGTTGTCTTCTTTGAACAAGATTTTGGTGTTTTTTAAAGCAATGTGATGTTTCAACTTGGAGGAGTGCTCTGATAGGGCAGAGTTTGAGACACACTTACGTTTTATGTTAGCACAATGTTCTTTTATTCTGGTGTTGATAGAGTGACATGTTTCCCTGATGTAATGGATGCCACATGAACACATCACTTTGTAGACACCCGGATTGAGGTATAAGTATTGGGTGTCTTTGGGGGAAGGGATATGATTTCTTAATGTGAAGATGGGCTTGGAGGTGCAATTGAGACCCTTTTTG
This sequence comes from Sequoia sempervirens, assembly GCA_007258455.2. Lineage (NCBI taxonomy): Eukaryota > Viridiplantae > Streptophyta > Pinopsida > Cupressales > Cupressaceae > Sequoia > Sequoia sempervirens. The sequence goes on from VDFB02000017.1 coordinate 83,519,463, forward strand.
AGGAGGATCTTAGCAATTTTGTTGGATATACCTTCAACATAGGGAAGGTTGGCCAAAGAGAGGGATGGAGGAAGCAAAGCCTTAGGTTTGAGGGTGAACTTGGCTTTGGGTTGATTAATAGCCCTATTGATGTGATTTCTTTTGTATCTATTTAATGTGAAGACACCTAGGTAAGATGGGCTAACTCTTGGTCAATGTGATCATCATCACAAATCACGAAAGCCCTAAAAGCCAAATTTTTAAGGACTCCTACTTTTTGGATAGGGTGATGGTGCGAGGTTGAGTGAAGGTAAAGATTAGTGTGGGTGGATTTGTGAAATATAGTGCAAGATAAGGAACCATCAAATTTATTGATGAGAAGGATATCGAGTAAGAGAAGTTGGTTGTTGGTTTCTATTTATTTGATAAAAGAAATGCACGGGGATATTTTGTTTAAGTGAATGGAATTCTTCAATTTTCTCATGTCCATGAGACCAAAAAATGTTGGTGTCATCAACATAACATTTCCACCACTTTGGTTTGAAGGGGAAAGAATAAAGAGCAATATCTTTAGAATGTTCCATGTAAGGGTTGGCCACAATAGGAGAAAGAGGAGAACCTGTAGCAACTCAATAAACTTGCTCATAAACCACACCTTGGAAGGAGAAGAAGGTAGATCTGAGACATAAATCAACCAAGGAAGAAATTTCATAACTAGTTTTTTGTATAATAAGCTCAATTGAGTCACAAATGGGGACTTTGGTGAAGAGAGAGACGACATCAAATATAACAAGAAGATCATTATCATCTTATTTTTTTTCTTTGATGAAATCCATGAAATGGAATATTTTTTGATGGAGTTGGATTTAACCAAGAGGAGGGAGATGAGTTTAGCAAGATGGGTGGCCAACTTGTAGGTGGGAAAATTAATGGTATCAACAATGGGTCTAAGGGGTATACCTTCTTTGTGGATTTTTGTAACTCCATAGCTATGAGGGGTCACCTCTATGGAGAGGCACAACTATTTTTTGGTGGTTTCATCAAAGGAAGACAAGGAAATGATAGACTTAACCTTTTTGGCTAATTTAGATCAATAATTTTATAGCTTGAGTTATCTGATAAAAGGTTGAGTGTCATCCTTAGCCCCCAACCCCCCTCACCTATTTATCTATCTAGGTTTGCTACTACTCTTTTCACTCTTCTCTCTAACTGCATCTCATCTTGATGATAGATCATGGAGTATGATCTAAAATGTTGATGTAAAAATTGACACACAATTTCAATCCAAAAATATTATCACCACTAAGAATATAATTAGATGATATTAGAAGTTAAGTAATGCATGAATTTCCATCTTATGATGCAATGAAGGACTTGGATAGAAAACAATGGGTAGAAATAGAGATTTTTCACAATCAACACTAGTAGGTATAGGATCAAAGGGAAAGCCTAAGATATTAGGTCAAAAGGTTATGGGAGGTAGTCAACTTGCTCCTTGAATATTTTACATGTCCCTTGGTGGTGTTTGATTGGAAAAAGGGATCTAGATCCTAAATCAAACTTCTTACAATTAAGGACATTTAAGGATTAAAAGTGATCTCAATATCCACTTGGCTACAAACTTCAATGGATGAGCCAAAATGGTAGATTGAGGTTTTAATCCTTGTGGGGAGATGATGTGTTGGCATGATTGATTGATTGTTAATTGACTAAATTTTATGATGCAATGATGTTCATAGGTTATTTATGAAAATGCAACAAATTGTTAAGATTTCAAAAGAATACAAAATAGACAAACATAAAAAGATTGTATAAAATAAGAAGGTAGACATAGAGGAACCTAGCATATAAATTTGGGGAAAAAATAGCTTAACAAAGGTGTTGGACGCCTTGGACTAGATGACTGCTATTCAAAATTTGACTTCACATACTTGTTTCTCCTAATCTGTAAGTCCTCTTCTAGGGTCATTGCTGGAACTTTGTCTATTGCTAATAAAATCCACTTTCCTTGATTTGACAACTTCTAGGGCTTTGATGCATGAATGAGCAATTATTCTTCAATTTCCCTCCAATTTGCTTCAAATCTAAAAACCTACACACAAAAAGAGGGGGACGAATTGTGCAGTATAGGGGATTGCCTAAGTCACACCTTGTTTTGGTATTTCTACCTCCATAACAAAGTTATGACGATGTAAATAGAGGGCTTACCCTCAGTTGGGTAGAGGCTAAATGATAACAAGTGATAGATTGACAAATTGGTGTAACTCACCACTCAGATTTGTATTCCTTGATGGACTGAAGTCATGTACTCATCACGTTCAAGGAGAAATTAATTCTTGATTTGAAGTCCTACAAGTGTTAGTACTCACAAAACAAATAGACATAAAACATGAACAAAGTTACATAAAAACATGATGCATTGCTAACGTGATACTTGATTGAAAAAATGCTGCAATAATTCTAATAATTCTGCTCTTGACTACTCTTGATTGCTTTAGGACATTCAATTTTGCTCAATAAAAGTGCTATGATTCATTAGGATTAAAATGGTGATTTTTTTTTGTATTATTTATATGCAATTCTTCTAATTTCTCAAAAAAAAAAATACCGATAGCTAACAAATAAATTCAAAATTTTAAATAATAAAATGTCAACACCGACATATTCAAATTGGGGCCCAAAAAAGGTTGGACAAGAGCATTGGCCACCCTAGTCTAGACCCATCCTTATCAAGGCCTTAAACATTGGAGGCAAATTAAATTCTAATTTTCATTCCCATCTTTTAATTTTTTGAAGATTTCATAAAATGGGCAATTAAATGCATAATTAAGTTCAAGCACATAGAGGGGAGCTAAACCTAGTGTGAAATTGTCAAGGGTGACAATTTTCAATGCTACAAGTGGAAGAAAAATAACTTGTAGACTCCATTGAAATTCCATATTCTATCAAAAATGGAGATGTCACCTTAGTAAATCTTTGGCACATTCATTTGCTGCAATAAGCCATTCTCTAGTGGGATAACACATACACACAACTAAGGGGTATATACAAGAATATAATTCCTTGAGACAGATAAATTTTATAATTTTGAGAAATGTGATAGAAAATTTCAAATATTTTTGAGAACAAACAACATTTTTAAATTGTAAAATTGAGATGGCATGCCTTGAGGATAAGACATGGATTTAGTCACACTATTCCCATTAAAACCTAAAAGGGTGGCCCAATGGTCAAAACATGGAAGGGTACTAGAGGTTAGAAGCACAAAGAAATAAAACCTAAATAAGGCTACCAAGGATAAATCCATCACAAGGATATGCACCACCTAAAACGAACCTTTGATAGAGCCTAAGGGCCATAACAAAGAAAAGGGACATGTCCATATACATAACAAGATGTATATATAAGATATAGTAGAGAAGATAAAGAAGTATGAGTAGGATTAATAAGTCAACATGAATAAATAATATAGGATGAGAGACATATGCATGAGCAAGAGATATACGAGAGATACAAACAAAGGAGATGGATTGTATAGAATGACATAAGAAAGAGATGAATGTGTGCTAAGATATTGGAGTTAATGTATCACAAACATATATAATAAATATATTCAATGATTTATTCTATATATTATAGGAATGTGATGAATAGTTATTTATTTTTGTTTTGTTTTATGTACTTGTAATTTTATGATGCATCACTATAATCCATTGCACTATTTCTAAATTTCTCTTATCTCTTTACACCAAGGTATAAACTACACATATGAGAGCATACACCCATATATTCAATCTATGCCCCCTCTGGCTCTAACACCAATAGGCACTTTGATGGATATACATAGTAATTTTATCCTTCATGTAATTATCATTTTCTTTGGCTATTTTCATTTTATTTTACCATCTAAGTTGTTGCTAGAAACTACCAAAAGTGGCCAATTATATGCCTTAGTTGTTTATCCAACATGCAATATTGTTGCAAGCAATGTTATTGCTCTAATATAAATGATTCAAGTTGTAAATTATTCTAATAAGTTGATCTAGAGTAAGAATGGCAACAATCAACTTTAATGGTTGGGGTGAAACATATCATTCATCATTTTATTGCAAGTGAACTTGTAGCATACTAAAGTACTTATAATTTTTTGTAGGTGAACCTACATCATTTCCATGGGTATAATTGCAACTTGCTACATATAAAATTGAATCTTCACCTTGCTATTCCACCATTACCTGATCCAAAATTTAAATTACACCTCCCTAACTAGAGAAATTTTATTCTCTGAAAAATTATCAAGCTAAAAATAAAATAAAGAACTTCATAAATATTAGTGAAATCCAAGAGAAATATATATCTAAGGTTTATTATTTATGTTTACAATTCCCTCATGGTATTGACGAGATTGCTCACATGACTAGAGCTTCTACTAGACTTGTAACACTATCTCTTTATGAACTAATCTATTACATCTACACTTGCAAGAGCCCTTTGATGGAATAAAACCATTGTGGGATGAAATATATCTTCTTCTTCTTTTTGGGCCTCCTATTTCTTGAATGAACCACAATATCAACTAGTAACATCATTAATACAAACCCCCATCCCCTCAAGAATAGAGTAATATTAGCTGGATTGACCCACTAGTTTAATATGCAACCCTTGGATGATTTGTTCCATCACATAAACAGATTAACAAGGCATATCCTAACAAAACCTTGAAGCTTCACTCACCGAGAGTGAAAAACAAACTTCTTTAATGTACTTGACCCCAAATATGGATATCTTAATAAATATTAAACAAAAAAGAATGAATATGTCTAATATTAGTTGATATATAAACTAGGGTGGATATTCAATGTTTAGTCATTAGCAAATGGATTCTAGTGCAAATATTTTTCAACACTCCTTGACTAGCACTTTCTTCATATATAATGGTTGTCAAACTATTATGACATGTGAAACAAGGAAAAACATAGATCTTTACACTCAAAGTGTGGAAAAGAAGTAATATAAATACACAAAACTATTCATGTCATGATTTAACCTAAAACAACCCACTTTGAGTAAAAAATCCAACCTAAAGAGTGATTCCCTACATGTAAGAACATGCTAATATGGCTAGAACCCACATACTTAGCTACATATACAAGTATTTTTTTAAAAATGGATACCCACTTTTTAGTTGCATTAACCCCATCAGTTCAATATATAACTTGTTTAATAAGTTGTTACCACTATCCAAACAAGCTAATAATGGCTACTCATCTAGTCACCCAGAGGAATTTGCTTGAGTTATCTATCAAAAAACCCTAAAATAATGGCTTCACCTACCATGCAACAAATTTTTTTCTCTCCCCTAATGTTCCTCCATGCATTTTTCCCTTCAATATCCATGACACTCATGAAAAGGAATGGTCATTACCTATAACCATCACCACCCAACCAAGAAGAAATAGTCACATTCAAGGAAAATAAGCAATCATGTGTTTTATTTACTACCCCTTTGACTTTTATTACCACTAGTAGACACTCTAATGGGCATTTTAATAAACTCGAGGCATTTTATCCTTTGTGTAACTATTGTGGGCATTTTTTCCTTTGTGTAAATAATATTTTGTTTGACCACAAATGATTTATTTTGTTGTTTAAGTTTCTAAGTTAGAAACTACAAAAACCACTTGTTTATATTCTCTAGTTGCTTAACCAACTTGCAACACTAGTGCAAACAATATAATCACCCTAACATAAGTGATTCTAGGTTGATTTGGAGTAGAAATGATGATGCAATCAACTAATGGTTGGAGTGGAACATATCACTCACCATTTGCTACAGGTGAACTTATAGAAAACTATAAGACACTAAATTTTGTTGTGGGAAAAATTGTAGCATCATGAGGCACTTGGAACTTTTTGTAGGATAACTTCTAACTTTGTTGTGGGTGATACAAATTGCTTCATGTCAACTCATAGCTTGATCCCATTGGTCCACCATTAATTGATCCATTTTTTTAGATTGATGGTGATTTTAATGGATGAGTAATGATCAAGATCAAGATTTATAACTCTCTTAATGACAAAGTTAGGTTGGTTAAGAGTGAGATGAGAGAGGGGGCCTCTAAATCACCACTCACCTTTATGATGTATTTGCATGTTTAAACATTTGATATATATGTTATACAAATCTTTTTATATTAGCTTATGGCCTTGATGACTAGATGTTTATATTTTCATTTATTTCTTACCACAACATGTCCAATCTCACGTAGCTAGCAAAGGGACTTTGTGTTTCAAAATTCTCTATTTTGTTGGGCTGAATTTAACATATTACCAATTGAATTTCCCTATTGTTGTCGTTAAATCCAGTGTTCATGAAGATGCCTCTAAAGGTCTATTTGAGCAGGCCCTACTATAGAGGCATTTGGTTCTTTGAGGATTTTATAGGTGAAGCGTTCCTTCGTGGTGTTAAATTATTCTCTTTCTCTAATTGTTCTTATTCGAAGCCCTTTAGGCTCTTAGCCATTGTACATAGCTAAAGTTTGAGTTGTTTTAGCTAAATTGATTCTTGCTTCGACTTGACGTTGGAGACTTATAGGTTTGAAAAGATACAAGGAATTTAACTCATTTGTATTTGAATGGAAAGGGTATGTTCATATAATGGCAATTTCTTTGCTTTTTATGGAAATGGTATGTTCATATAATGACAACTTCTTTTCTTTTCATTATTGTACAGGTTTGATAATTATTGTTTATTTGGATATATTTTTTTAAATGAGGAAGAATATCTATTATTTATCCAATAAAAAATAAAATGAAGCTTATATTTTGTAAATGTATATAATAAAGTGTGTTGTAATAGATATTTTAGGATTTGTTTGTGTTGTTGATCTTTTTAGTAATAATTAATTAGTTGATAGATTATATTTGTGCAAGCTTTCACTTCAAAAGTTTTATGATGTCGAGAAATTATTATTATATAGTAAAAAAAATTATATTTAAATATTTTGATTAGTTCATTTATGTGAAAAGGTTTACATGCATTGCAAGCTCTCTATCATATTCTCAAAACTCCCTTGAATGAGTATGCACCTTACATGTATTGAGAACAAAGAGCCAATATCTAAATTTGATAGAGAAAAAAGTAGATGTATTCATAATACAAGTAATACCATATCTAAATTGTAATATCAAGTGAGTTTATGGTTGAATTCCATAATTAAAATGACTTGTTGAAGGAAATAGATACCTGATCACAACTAAACATAGAAACTTAGACTAATAAATAAATGTCTTCTTAGAAATAATAAAATTCAGTGTGCAAAAGAAAACATATTTATAGAAATATCCTATTTACTAAATCTAATTTATAAATTCTTTTACATGACTCCTTAATGAGCATCCCAGTACTAAACTTCCACTGCCCAAGCTCTATTTAAATACACCTCGATTCCATTTATTCTAGGTAGAGTTTTTCCTCCTTTTTTTGATGCAAATATTTTCTAATTGATCTTTAATAGAAATTTGACAATTGTTTGAATACTTTCATGCATGCTAGTATCAATAGAAGACATGTGCTTTAGGTTTCAAGCAAGTGGTTTAATTTTTTAATTTATTTTTCTTTAATATCTAACTTCTTTAGTTTTTTTCCCTTGCTTTTAGTTCTTGCTTTGTATCACTTATTTGTAAATGTTTGATATAGAATTGGGTTTCAAGAATCATATTCCTTGCTTTGGTTTTGCTTCTTTAGAGTTTGTGGCTCTTTTTTTTTACCTTCTTTGCTTCACTTTATTGTATATTTTTGACAAATTTTTATTTTTCACTTTTCATGCATTATATCTAAGGTATTATAATTGCTAGTTTATTATTTTGATTTTGATTTTTTTATTTTTGTTTGTGACGTGTATTAATTTATTATTTTAAGATATCATATGGTTTTGGTGATAGTTAGAAGCGTTCTTGGTGATGTAGTTCAAGCTTAGGTAAAAATAATAATGGCGACGTGGTATCAATTGGTATCATCATATATGCACACATTTAAAAAAATATACTAATTTTGATCACACATGAAGCCTAAGGCCCTCTTATAGCTTGGCCACCCATGGTATAGAAGTAGGAGGTAACAATCTTGGAGCTTTCAATATAACTCTATGTATCCATTTTTTGAAAATATCCTTTATTATGAATTCCACTAATCTTCTATTGAAGTTTGTTTTCTAACAATTGTGGATTATGGAAGCTTGCAGTCTCTAAATGATGGACGTCTTTAAGATAAATTACTTTGCCCAATTTCAATTTTTAATTAAGGCATACTTCAACTTAGTTTTTTTTTCATGTTTAAGTGCTTTGATAGAACTCATATGGACTAGTTAAACTATTAGAAAACCTACACCAGAAATTAATTAACACAAAGGGCAAATTGATTAAGGAGAAATTGAAACTCTACACTATAAATTAAGCTAATAAAGAACTTGGGCGACTCCTTAAAGATTTCACTATAGTAAAATCTTGCTAAATATTAAAGTAATTTCCCTAACACTTAACTTAATATTGATGATCTTGTAACATCTTAATAAATATTTCTAATACATTAACATGAGTAAGATATGTTAGGGCTAGCAATATTCAATTTAACTAAACATAATTTATCATGTATCTTAAATATAAGGAATTCAAGATATTTTGAGTGTTTTTCTTAATTGAATCAAACCCTTGTCTATAAGTCTAAAAAATACTGAATATTAATTGCATAAACTCAAATTGAAAAAATGATATGTCTCATCTTACAAGCTATTTATATATAATGGAGGACATGATATTTTCATTCACACTACTCAAATTTAGAATGATATTTTACAAGACTTACTTTCAAATAAAATAGGTAACTATGTAAAAGAAAAAGATAAATTTTTGCTTCTTTCTTGGTTTATATTTTGTGTCCTTCCCTAAATCTACAATAAGATTTGACTAAATCACTAAATTTTTTCAAGTGCTCAAAAATTAATCCAACTAAGGTAACATTTCCTACACCTCTTTTCCTTTTCCATCTTCCTTAGTTAATTCCACGTAGACTGATAGGCATTCCATGTGGAATGATAGGTCTAACATGTGGTCCCAAAACTTATGTTATAGGGAATAAAACTGACATCTAGTTCAACAAACAAAGAAACACACATCAAGCCATGCTAATAAAAAATCTTACAAATTATAATAGACTTATACATTTCTTTATAACCAATATGTAAATCATGTTGTTGTATTGACTTGCCATTTTTTATATAGCCCTTGATTTTCCCATCCACTAACACAATTTAATTCCATCTTTTTTATTTAAACTAGAGACTAAGATTCATTGTAGTCAATAATTTAAATAAATCTATTAACTTAAGGATAGTGAAATTGATGAATTAGTGAAGGTCCTTGCTCTATTACATTGGATCTCTAGGAAAATTCTTATTTGAAATATTGATTTCTTTGAAATTGTGTACTTTTGTTGTCTTTTACATATAATTTTCTTTCTTAGAATACCTTGCTTACTAATTTTGTGATAGAGATTGTTAATCCTTCACATGATTTGGTGAGAAAATTTATCTACATTTTTTTTAAAAATGATTATATTTGCTATATGATTTATGTTACATTTAAAAAACAAATGATTATATTTATTATATGATTTATGTTCTAGATTGAAGTAATGAGAAATCTTAATCCTTATATTAATTTATTGAGAAAACTTCTTTTCTTGGTTTGGTTTGTTATGAATTTGTTATGCTTTAAATCTCCTTTTCATTGTTGTTGCTTGTGAATTTCATGTTTTCACTTTAATGGCCTAAAAAATACGTTGACATATTAATAAAATTGATTCTACATATAGGATATCTTGTTGCATATTCAATGCTTCATTACCCCTCAAAGTTCACCCAATTTTAACTTTTCACTAAGTATAGCACATGAACTAATTTAGTTGTATATTTGAAACATTATTTTGCCTTAATAAATATAGTTATTTATAATCTTTGTTCAATTTTTACTTGTGCTTTTTAATTGAGTAAATAAATTGATTTAGCCCCTTCAATTTGTACATTCATTTTATAACATAATCTTTGCAAAATTATAATTTGTGAATGCTTATAAACAATATGGACAAGTGTCACATTTAAATTGAAGAGTTTTCTATATCTAGAAAGTTACTTTAGGAGTCTAGGTGTGGAAGGATCATTTAAAGGGGTTTGACTAGGTTCATTGTATGTGGTAGAGTTTATTTTGGGAATGCTAAATTTAGTGGAAATTTAAACTATCTAGCCTAAACAATGTTGATGATTATATTTAGAGGAAGAGGTAGCGTGGAAACGATATTTCAAATTAAAATTGAAATGCACTTCATTTCCATTCATAAGTATATTTTTTCTTCCTTTTCGATGGAAAGATTTGTAGAAAACACATGAAAAATTATCTTCTCACTTTAATTGACATGCTAGTGGTATATGATATTAATATGTAAAGGTTAGCCTATAAAGAATCACATTACCATTAGTCTATCATTGTTTGTGTAGAGGGATTTAAGAAAATGCGTATAAATATATGATTGATTTTTTCTTGCAATGAAAATGCTATATAATTGTTATCTAATTTATATGCTTTGTGAATAATTCTTTATGGATATTTTTAGAAAAACATGGGTATACTCTTTCCTACTTTATGATCACTTATGTAGAATAGATTGCATTCTATAGAGGTCTTGAGATATACATTGGAGTAATCAATAGAGGTCTTTGGAAATACAATTATGTTGACCTTATTTGATTTTTCTATGGCTTGAGAAGTATGACGAGCATGCATGGCCTGGAAGAATTCCTTTGAAACTTTGTCATCAATATTAAACTAGTGAAGATGAGCTTAAATTTTATCTCCTCTAGCAACATGGTTGTTAGCAACTTGAATTTAGTGGAAAAGCTTGGCAACTCTTAGATGCAAGGTGGGAGCAAAGAGTCAAGCCTCTAAGGTGGAAATGGTTTGGAAGAGCTCCAATACGGTTTCCTCATATGAACAATGATATCTAACTTGTACAATTGGATGGAATAAATGTAAATGAAGTGATTTGTGCATCTGAGAGCACCATTCTACCAAGAAATCTATCTTATTTGTTGTGTGGGTTATGACTCCAAATTCCAAAGATATTGAATGTAGGCCAATATGGGCTAATGTGTTAATAAGGATGTGTTTGGGTGTATTAAATTGCCATTCAATCCAAATCCATTTGGGAAAGTGATATAAAAAGACAATACTTGGTAGAAGATCCAATGTAAAATGAAAAGAAATATTATGCTAACAAAATTTCTTTATCAAGCCATTTGTAAACTTTGTTAGATCAATCCATTTAAGATTTATCCATGTATACCACGACATAGAATCATGATCACAACCAAGATTTAGATACAAGACCCTAATTTATTGTGCATGTAGTACCATGCTTCTCTTTCACTAGTTATTCATTTCATAGGTAGAGCATCATAATCATCATAAACCATTTCAACCATATTAAATTTTTATACAATACCCAAGTGGTGATAGGAAATCAATGATTTTTCTCCAAAGGGAAGATCTTTCAACAACATCATCAGAAGTGCAAACACTAATAACTCTAAATGAATGATTATTAATGTTGAAAAAGACCCATAAAGCTTTATTGGTGTGGTCACATCCTTCATCGACTAAATGTTATGCCATTTAGGAGAGAGAAGGGTAACAACATCATAGTGTTAGCATCATATTTTCTTGTGAGGTCTATCAAAACTCAAACATTCAAAGAAAAAAAATCATTCGAAAGAGTCAAGTCATATCTTCACTATCTAGTTCCTCAAGAGTTGCATAGTTGTTTTGCAAGAATTCATCCTTTGGAAGGGTTTTACAACTACCTAGTTGAATTACTTGCATATTATGCCTTCTTTTATTTGAAACATACTCTATCTCTTCTTAATGTTGAGATGAACTACAAGAACTTTGTTGAACTACCAAGGAAGGAGAGGATGGAGAATATATAATATATTTTGGTTAAGAATAACATAGAGGTTGGAAGTGTCATTCTAGTGAGCTTGAATTTACTCACCTCATTTGATGACTCACCATGTGATGGAACAAATTTACACATGTTCTAAGGTTTTGAAATAGTACGATCTTGATGCTTAGGTGGTTCTAAATGTTGAGATGAACTACGAGAACTTTTTTGAACTACCAAGGAAGGGGGGGATGGAGAATATATAATATATTTTGGTTAAGAATAACATAGAGGTTGGAAGTGTCATTCTAGTGAGCTTGAATTTACTCACCTCATTTGATGACTCACCATGTGATGGAACAAATTTACACATGTTCTAAGGTTTTGAAATAGTGCGATCTTGATGCTTAGGTGGTTAACCACCATTACTAGTTGAGGCTTTTGGGGCACACCCATCATTGTTAGGATTCTAGTTATTTTTGTGACTCATGATTGTTGACCAAATCTCTTCTTTTTAAGACAAGGAGTGAGCTTATGGTGAGGAGTAACAAGAGGACAATGTCTAATCTTATGGTCATAAGGTTGGAGCTTGAGATAAGTGTTAAGAAATTTGAGATAAATAACATGTTGTGTGTCTCATTCATTTAATCAAAACATCAATAGTTTCCTTCATATTTTATAAATATTAATTTTGACAAAAAATGTGTTTTTGTGGATGAGTGGAGAAAGACTTATCTGGCAACACATAAATGACATTGTAAAGTGTTCCCACTATTTTGGTCAAGAAATTATAGCATGACAAAGACAACAAGAGAAAATCCATCCATATAGGGACGTGGAAAGCTCTCTCCTCATAGGCTATATAGTCTCTAGTCTAGGGTGCAAAAATAAACAAGGATGCATGGACAAATTAAGGATCATGTTTGATGATCACCTTTGAATTCTTAGCTTTTGCAAAGTAGAAAAGTAAAATTGACTTTGTGAGGTTTTAGACAACATTCAAGAAAAAACCATGTAAGACCCAAGCCTTGGTCACCCATTATTTAAGCATGCTTTGAAGGGGAACCCTCCTCGAAAAATAACATATCATGTAAAGTTTTCAAGGCATCAACAAGCACTGCCAATTTTTAGAATGAGAAGAACCACATTTGAATATTTTTAAGAAGACATACATTGTGAAAGATCTTGGGAATAAACTTCTTGGGTCACTTTAGCTATAAAGCCATTATCATGTTCCATCAAACCTTCAACATTAATAGTAACTATTATATTGGTGAAGTTCAAGATCATCTAAAAGGAAACAAAAATTCCCATAGGCATGGAAAGCAAAAAGGCCCCTTAATAAATGCAGAAAAACACTATAATCTCTTGCTTAGAAAAGCAAAGCAATATGACATTAGAAGTTTTTTGTAGCCCTTTAAATTCCTTATTTCAATACCAAACATACTTCTTAATATTTCATCATATATTAAAGTTTAAACTACGATAGAGGTAGTAGAACCAAGCTATAATTTTTATCTTTAGATCAATATGCGAGTATTTAATAATTGAACTAAACTAGAGAAGTGTGTAAAAGTTCAAGACAAATCATCCCTAAAGTTTGGAGGCAGTTGGATAATTGGATAGGTACATCATTCCTACTTGTCTAATGCCCCTATTTAGACATTTGTTCCATTTGTGCTTGTCTAACACCCTTGTTTGGACATTTGCATCATAAACAACATCCCATTATCAAAATTTAGTAGTTATAAAGCCCATATTTGGTGAAAAAATTCAATCTACTCATGTCCTCTCTATCCCAAATTCTTAATTTTTCTTGCACACCTAACAAACAAATATTAGTAAAAATTTGAAGTCATTTGGAGCTAATTTATGTATAGGGGACTTGTTTGTTCCATCCATAATAGACACTTGCACCACTTGAACCTATGTAACACCCTTGTTTGGACACTTGTTCCATACCTAGTGCCCCTATGATAAAAAAAGCCTCTATTAGCTTTTAGATTTGGACCATGAATTCTTGAGTATTTCCATTGCTTTTATAGTCACTAACATCAAATTTGTAGTCACATCTTGGTTCTCTATTTTACATTTTTTTTTCTTTTACTCCTAGTTCACATTTGCTAGTTTTGATCTTTCAAATGCATTTTCCTAAGTTGTGTCTCTTGTATTCTATTAGTCTCCTCTAGTATATGTTGGCTTAGTTGTATATTAGGCTAATTATATTGAATTTAAAAGGCTTTAGTTTGTTCTATTTTAACATATACATATAAGAAGATACCTTATTTTTGTTCTTTCAACTACTAGGCAATGGCATTCTTTGTCACACTCTTGGGGTTTTATGTCAAAGCTTGCAATATTTAAAAATATATCGACAGACACCAAACTCAAACATGCTCTCAAATTCTAGATTGATTGTTAGGTGATCCACATGTCTTGGGATGAGTGTGATTATGCTAGATTCCTTGTTTGATTTGAGTGTCGATGCAAATACATAGATTCTAAGATTTGATATCATGTCATTGATTCTCTTTATAATCGGATGATTGTTGATAAAGCAATGATCATAATGAATCTAAACAAATGTATTTTTATACAAAAACATAACATCAAATTACAAAGATTTGTGTAAAGTTGAGTGAGACTAAAATGTAAGATGGGGCCAATTAGCCCAATGTTTTAATTTTTCTTTTACACTTATAAGAACAAAGATTGTGAGGGCAAGATAATGAGATTGGATATGTATCAGTAAGACTGAATTATAGATAATAATTAGATCAATAATCAAAATTAAATGACAAACCAATTAAATTTACATTGCATATACAAAAAGACCAAATATATAGATTCAACTATATACAACTAGCAATCACACCTTGGTGTGCAATGGGTACACCGAAGAGATGTGAATGGTCAATTAGGGAAAAATGGTCTTATTTTTACATATATTTATGCACTATGGTAGGAAATTTATCAATTGATGTTGTTTGTACAACAAAGGTCTCAAATCAACAAGGATCCAGGAAACGATCTAGTCATTCCTATCTACTATATCAATTGGTCCACTTCCCATAAATGAAGAAGATAATTAAGTTCCATTAGCAATAGACTCATCTTATGTTTGGAATAGGGAGGGAGAGAGGAAGGGAGAGATAGGGATAAAAAGAGTAAGAGATAGAGGGGGTTAAGGAGAGAGAGAGATGGTGATATATTGAGATAGAGATAAAGGGAGAGAGGAAAATATATATAGTTATACAAGTATTGGAAGAGGGAGAGGGAGAGGGAGAGAGAGGGAGACATGTCTAGAGATAGTGAGGGAGAGAGGAAGATAGAGGTACAAATAAAGATAGTGGGAGAGAGGAAGAGGGAGACAAATATATAGAGAGATAGAGAGAGGGAGAGGGAGAGATAAAAATGTAGAGAGATAAGGAGATGGAGAGGGGGAGATAGAGAGGAAGAGATAGAGAGGTATAGAGGAAGAGGGAGAGGGAAATATATATAGATGGTGAGATGGAGTGATAAAGAGATAGAGATATAAGGAGATATAAGAGGAGGAAAGGGAGAGAGACAAAGTGATAAACAAATAAAGAGTAGAGAAAGAAAAATAGAGATGGATAAAGGGGGAGATAAATAGAGGGAGATAGAGAGGAGAGAAAAAGAGGGAGAGATATATATTCAAGAACAGAAAGAGATAGATATAGATATATGAGAAGAGAAACAAAGAGAGGTAGAGATAGAGAGATACATAGGGGATATGGAAGGAGGGAGAGGGAAATAGATGGGGATAGATAGATAAAGGTGGGAGATAGAGGGAGGGAGAGAGAGAAAGGAAGAGATAGGTAGAGAGAGAGAGAGGAGAGGTTTGTGAGGGAGAGATATCTCAATATATAGAGTGGGAGAGGGAGAGGGAGAGGGAGAGGGAGAGGGAAAGATCTATAGAGCACGATATAGAAAGATAAAGAGGGACAGGGAGAGAGATAAAGAGATAGAGGTAGAGAAAGATATAGATATAAATAGAGAGAGGAGTGAGAGGGAGATCAAGAGAGAGAGAAATATAGATAAATAGAGTAGGAGATATGGAGTGAATAAGGGAGAGATAACATGGAATTCATTGTGTTGCATCACATGAAATTGTTATTATATGCTATATTTTATATATGTATTTTAAAAAAAATAATTTTATGGTTATATTTATTATAATATATTATATCTTATAATAGAAATTAATAAATATAAATAAAAAATTATAATTAGTACAAAATATATTTTTATATAAGACAAAATTGTTATTATATGCTATATTTTATATAATGTATTTAAAAAATAATAATTTTATGGTTATATTTAGTATAATATATTATATCTTATATTAGAAATTATTAAATATAAATAAAAAAATTATAATTAGTACAAAAATGTATTTTTATATAAGACAAATTAAATTATATATATATATATATTTAGAGCTACACGCCCTCCACTAGGATGGTGGGGAGACTACACCTCGTGACCTATTGCGTGCAAGATGCTTTAGCCAATCGAGTTAGGCCCACCGCCCCAAAAAAATATATTATTATTATTATATATTATATTCTTTAATAAAAAATATCTAATACAAATATAAGATTATTAAAATTAATAATTAATAAATTATTACATTGTACAAATTAAATTAATATATAAATATAATACAATATATAATTAATATATAATATATATTTTATACAATACAAATTCAATTATATATAATATTATATATAATTATATTATTATTAGAATATATAATAAAAAATATTAAATATAAATATAAAACTATTATAATTAATAATTATATGTTTTATATAGTGCAAATTAAATTAACATATAAAAAATCTAATTATTAAATTATTATTATAGTCATGTACTATTTGTGGGTTGTGTAAGATGCAATGAAATAGTAGGTGGGGTAGGCAGAGGTATGAAATCCCAAACTTAGTGTGAGATGGGGTTAAAAATAAAATAGCATAGATAAAGTGACAACCAACACTTCTAAACTATTAAACCACATCAAACAAGAGAAAACAAATAAAGGGGAGCAATAAGTTAAAAACAAGTAAATGAAACACTCCCCATTATGGTTGATTACTTCTCTTGCCTCTCTTATTTCTCCTTTTGCAATCTTTGCCCTCAGATTTTGAAGTAGACTTGTGCAAATACTTGCAAATTGTAAATAGAAAGTTGGAGACAAAATGGTTGTTAAGGTGAAAATGAAGGAGGAAGGTTGCTTTTATTGACAACCTTTCAAATGGACGATTGAGATTAATCTTCTAGAAAGATTCCAAGATCAATGGATGTGAATGCATGAGAGGGAAGTTACGAAATGGATGGTTGAGATTAAGTCTCAGAAAAGATGCTAAGATCAACATTCCAAAATTGATGCACCGGAAATATGCCATGCATGGAAAAGCTATGACATCGATGGCTATGACAGAAATGAATGTTATGACAAGGGGTTATGATGGAGCATCTTTGACCAGGTGGTGCATAAATAATTTAATTTAAATTATTCATTCATAAAAATGGAGGAAAAGGAGAAGTGGCAAATAAATTATTTATTCAAATTATTTATTTGGAGAAAATGAAAGATGGAGATTTAATTAAATTAATAAATTTAATTAAATGGAGAGATGGAAATTAGACATGGATAATTAATTTGAATTATTTATCTAAAAGAGAGGAATGACATATAATTAAGTAATCTCAAAAATTATTTGATTATAGAAGAATGAAAGGGTTAAATAATAGTTATTATTATCTAACTATGGACAAATGATGAAAGATAAATAATTAAATAAATAATGATTTATTTAATTATTGAAGAGAGAGGGTATTAGTGACACAATTAAATAATTTTAATTGATCAGGATAGAAAAAAGATTAGGAAGTTAATTAAATAATTAAAAATTATTTAATTAATAGAGGAATATGATCAAGCCTAATTAAATAATTAAATTATTAGAGGATGATGATCAAGGAAAAATGTTGCTCATAGACTTAGGACATTTTTTAGTGTCTACATTTTTCCCCTCTTTGACATAATGCAGTTCATCACGTTGTGTCAAAGAAATTTAATTTTGAAATATGCCCCAGTGAAAGCAAGGCGAGGAAAGATGACTAGGAGGGTTGTGGTATACCCCCTCGAGAGGACAGACGAGTTCAAAGAACACGAATGTGCTATCGAAATGGATGATAAGACTAGAGGATGAAGGATAAAAGAAATGTTAGCATGGAAGGGGATGGATGTTAGCGTGAAAGAGAAAGGAGGGTGATGATGGAAAGTTAGATAGGAAATGATAAGGGAACCAACTTTCATGCTTACATTTTTATATTTATCATCATTAGGCATTAAAATGTTGTAAATGGACCACAAAAACCATGGTATGACATAGACCAAAGTGCACAAGGTGACCATTTGGGAGAGACAAGCAGTCGAAAGAAACAATCAACAAACAAGGAATACCCCATCTCATACTAAGGACCCAATTGTTCCAGTCTTTTTTCCAAGACAAGCCACAAACAACAAACAAAGAAAAGAGGCCATGATCCATCATCATCCCTCTAAATCCATTGATAGGACATCCTTGAGGAGACTAGTAACATGACCTAAAATCAATCAAGATAATAAGACAATTCCAACCCTGTTTTCCATGATAGTGCTTTCCAGTGATAACGATGAGATTGTTTGTTTGACCAAGATGACTGAAGATCGATTGATAAGTTGACTCAGATTGATTGATAATTGACAAAGGTTGATAAATTGATCTGATCAATAGGTTGACAAAGATTGATTTATAAGTTGAAAAAGGTTGACAAGTTGATTTGATTGACGATGATTGTGCCTGACCTTAGGAAGGACACATCCTGACGAAGGCAAGATTGATTGACAAGATTGACAAGATTGGATGATTTGATAAAGATTGATTGATAAAGTTGACAAGATTTGATTGATAATGATTATGCCTGACCTCAGGAAGGACACATCCTTACTAAGGCAAGATTGATTGACAAGGTTGATAAGATTGATTGATTGTTTGACAAAGATTGATTGATATGACCAAGCGATGTGACGATACCCAACTGTAAGAAGGACACATCCTATTTAAGGAAAAGGACATATTTGATAAATTTGACCATTTGATAATTGTTGACAAGGCACCTAACTGCGAGAAAGACACATCTTGCTTAAGGTAAATGATCAAATTGACAAAGTTTAATCTCATGAAGGACATATCCTGATAAAAGACAAAAGATAAGCCCAAATGAGACAAATGACGAGATGCCCCATTCCGCTTGAATGACAAGATCGATTGATTGATGATAGGATGATTGATTGATGAAAGATTTTGTTGGTTATGTGCATTTTTTGATTCATGATTTTATTTTGAAGGATGATTATTTTCAGACCAAGGACATGACTAGACTCGAGAAACCCTAAGGGACTTGACCTAGGGGGCCTTGGAGGCTCATCGAAAGATGGCCTTGCCTACGTAGCAATGGGCAGAGACCTCGTAGTTTGACATGACTTGACTTTGCCTTATTTGACTAAAGACGAAGTCATGATTTTATTTGGGACAACCTAAAAGGACTAACCTAATGCCTCGGGGGCTCATTTAAGATGAGCCTTGCCTACATAGCAAACATGTAGAGGCAACATAGTTTGACTCTACTAACACAAAATGACTCAGACTCAGACTCTATTTTTTGAATTTTTGACATTTTCTGTGGTTTTTGGATTTTGAAGCTTTATGAATTTTTATTTTTTTATGATTTTATGATTTTTTTTGGATTTTTTTTGTAAGGACACTTTATGTTTTTTATAGATTTTTTCAGGACATTTTATGATTTTTATGTACTTTTTCAGGGCATTTTATGATTTTTATGGATTTTCTTAGGAAATTTAATGTTTTTTATGTATTTTTTTAGGACATGTTATGATTTTTATGTATTTTGATGCTTTCAATTTTTTTTGGATTTTTGATGTTTTTTGATGTTGATATTATTTCCGATAAAGATGTAGATCAAGGAATTGCCCCCACTTAGGTGCGAGACCAATTTATTAGGTGCAAAGGGGTAGCAGCGAATGCAAAGGATGATCAGGATGCCCAAATGTTGGTGGTTCCCAGGCCATGGAAGGATGAAAAAGTTTATAATGATAGAGTGACATGTGTGTCTGGATGAGCAGAAGGCTAGAAGACTAGATGGAGTGACAGTAAACGAAGGAGTAGGAACTAACTATGCATGGCACCTGTTTTCCAAGTTTTCACCATGGTACTTATCCAAAGTGCCACCGAAGTGGTTTTCACTTTTGGACAAATTATTTCTCTTTTTTTTAATTATTTTTGGTGTCACCAAGACACCTGTTTGCCAGGTTTTCATCAAGGTGACTATTTTTTTGATTTTTTTGTATTTTTGAATTTTTAAGGGGATACTTTGAGAATCAAGTGTAATATTTGCAGATATGCATGTTGTTGATAGATTCATAAAATGGATCTCCTTCAGGAGTGGAAAGTTGATAAGTTTCTAATCCACATGATGTTGTGATGATGCCTTGATTCTATTGGGATGACCATGCTGGATGAAAGGACTAGATTTGGATGAGGAGTGCAAGTGGCAAATATGAAGGGTGATAGATGTGGTGGATGAAAGAGGCTATGGTATGATCTCTAATGTGCACACTTCGTGGGCCATCAGGGTTCAAACCAAAAGGAGTTTGGGAAACTGATGAACTAGAGTATGTGAAAGGTTCATCATCAAAGGTACATTGAAAAACATTGCCAATGGAAGTGGAAAGATGTGACAAATGCGTAAGTGTGGATGGATGAAATGGGATGTATGTAATGAGTGGAAGTGATGGTGGAGACATTGGGTCAACAAGCTCTTCTTTTGAGATTCTACTTTGATAGATGCCCCAAATTATTTTTGATGGAGTAGCATAGTTGGAGATCAATTCTTTCTTACTTTCATTCTTTTGATAGACATCCCCAATTATTTCTGATGAAGAGGTACAATTTTTCTTTCTTTCAATCTTGAATTTTACTTGTATTTTTGACTTGTCCAATAGCTTTTGAATTTGGCTAAAGGGATTTTCTTGATCATTCTTCCTTTGTATTCTTTCTTTTGATATTGGATCTCCATTTGTAAAAGGAACTTTCACCTTTAATTCTTGTCCTTTATCTTTATTCTTTTCTTGATATATGACTTGTTGATCCATGTCTATAATGTGGATGGATGTGGGTGAGATAGGTGAGATGGATGGAGTGATGAGAATGTTTGGTGTATGACAAGGAGTGGAAATGCCATCAATGGAGTGTTTGGGACTATCCTTTTTTTACTATTAGCATCAAAGGAGGCTTGCACGTCCTTAACGACTTGGCAAGATAGCTTAGTAGCGGAGACAGTAGAAAATGTGTATCCTAGCCTGAGGTAGGTGGGTTGGAAGGATGATGATTGGGTATCCTCAGCGGAGTCATGATGAAAGGATGGGTTATCATAGATATCTTGGTCAATCATGGGGATATCACGAAAAGATTGAGTGGAAGTAGATAGGGAAAAGGCAAATATATCATCAAGATCCCAAAAGGTTTCACTCCAAGCAAGGCCATATTTTTGCATTCCTTCTGCAGTTGTCTTGACATCAACATTCTCTTTTGCTGGTAAATTATCCATACGATATTCTCCACATCCCATATCACATACTTGGACCTTAGGGTTTGATGGTGTGATGAATGAAGTGGATGATTTGATAAGAGCAGATGGATCAATGTAATGGGATGGAGTGGTGGATGAAGTGGAAGATGAGGCCTCCCGATTGATGGGAACTTGGCATTCAATAGTTCCTTTGAGGTTGGAACAATATTGGAAAGGATTAGGGTCACTTGGAATAGTAACTTCAGTGCCATTGTGTGGAAATTTGAGGCATTGATGATAGGTGGATGGAATAGCTCTAATGGCATGAATCCATGGGTGACCATGGAGGAGATTGTAATGTAAGTCTAGATCCAAGATGTGAAACACTGTGTCCTATACGATTGGGCCAACTCTTACTAGGAGTGAAATTACACCTTTGGAAGATCATTCGGCATCATCATAAGCTTTGATCACAATTTTCTTGGTTGGGTCAATGCAATTCTCAGAGTATCCCAATGCCTTAACCAATTTTAGTGAGCAAATATTTAGGCCTGCTCCACCGTCTACTAGGACTCGTATGATCTTGTGGATATTAACGCATACTTCTAGGTGTAGGGGATTGTTATGGTTAGATTTTGGTGCCAAAAAGTCTTGTTCAAAGAAGGTGACGCGGTGTGGCATAGCGAGGTATCTGACCATAGCTTGAAACTCATTGACATCTGGGTTTGTGGGAACATAGGCTTCTCGCAGGGCTTTATCGAGGATTGCTCTGTGCTATGGTGAGATGAGGAGTTCCAAGGTAGATATTTGCACAAGAGTTTTCCCTAACTGCTCTATGAGGTTATATTGGCCATTTGGTTGAGGATTTGCGAATGGACTTGGAATAGTTATCTTGGTTCTATGGGTAGCGACAACATAATCAAGTTTTGGCTTGTTTATGGTGATGGTAGCAATGTGATCATCAAGAGGCATCACATTCAGAATGATGGTGTTGTAATCATGCTTGACAGCTGCATAGTTGGCATTGTTGTCATTACCTTAACTAGAGGCTTTTTCTTTATCATGGTCTTGCAAAGGGATCTTAAATATTGTATGATCAACATTTTTTTTTCCTTGTGAATTGTCGATTGAAATGGTTTGATCCTCGATAAGGTCTTGAATGATGTTTTTGAGTGTCCAACATCTAGATGTCTTGTGTCCTTTTGTGCGGTGATATTCACAATATTCATCATCTTTCCACCAATCTGGTTTGATCAAGGAAGGTTCATAATTCTTGGTGTCTGACAGTGTAATGACATTAGATTGCAAGAATCTTTTAAGGATTGATTCGATGGGTTTACCCAAGGGGGTGTATGTTCACTTGGTACGGGGAGGACCTCTTCTTTGTTGGGTGCTTTAGATAGAATGCAGTGTTTGGTTGTGTCCTTGTGTTGGGGTACTTGGTGTACTAGATGTATTTGATGAAGAAGGACCTTTAAGTTGAATGATTGGTCCTTTGGTTATCAATTTGGCATCAACAACTCTGTTGTTTGTGACATTTTTGTTTTGGGACCAATATTTTCCTTTGTCATTGTTGGGTTTCTTATTATCTTTGTTTATATTGACTATTCCTCTAGTGATAAGGCCTTTCTCAATAAGAACACCCTTTTCAAGAATCTCTTCAAAGGTTGTGCAACATTGGATTTGAATTCAACTCATTAGCTCTCCGTTAAGGTTTTCTACAAACATGGTGACAAGTTGTTTTTCAGGAATATGATAAGGGAATTTGCTAACCAAGCCTCACCATCTTTGGTAGAATGAGGTAAGTGACTCCCCATCTTCTTGTTTGGTTGTGCTAAATGTTGCAAGGGTGACATCATTTTTAATGTTAAAGGAAAAATGATTGATAAATTTGTTGGCTAGCTCACCCCATGTTTTGATGCCTTGTGGGAGATGTGAGAACCAATCTAAGGCTGCCCCTATAAGACTTCGTGGGAATAATCTCATCAAGTAGGTAGGGTCATATGCAACTTCCATTCATGTTGTGTTGAATTCACGGATGTGTTCTACCAAATCCCCTATCCCCTTATATTTGGGCAATGGTGGTGTTGTGAAATGTGGGGGAAAGGGTGGCATGTATAAGTTTCGATCAAATGGAAGAAGGGCACAATTCCTCCACAAAATATGTCTTCTTGTTGGTTCCCAATTGCATGTTGGCCATTTGTTGTTCAAAATTTTGCATGTGTTGGATCAAATAGTCTGCAAGGGATGATGTTGCATTGTTTTGATGTGAAGCAATAATGTTGGATTTGAGGTCATGTGTCGGGTTTGGATTTTGATTGATGTTCTATGATATGAGACATTGATTGTTATATGGATGTGAGTTATTTTGATTTGAAATGAGATTGGTGTTTAAGTTGGTTCCAAAGATCATGTTCGTATTTGGTATGGCATTTTGGAGTTGGGGTATAGACCCTTGATTCATGTTTTAATTTTGAAAGTTGACTCCTTGGTTTGAAAATGGAGGTGTGGAACCTTGATTGATGTTTTGGTATGAAGGTATAGACCCTTGATGTGAAGGGATGTTTCCTTGATTGAAATTTTGAAGTGAAGGCATGGGTCCTTGATTGATATTTTGAAATGAAGGTGTAGGTCCTTGAATAAGGTTTTGAAATGATGGAATAGACCCTTGATTTGTATTTTTAAGTGATGGAATAGACCCTTGGTTTGTATTTTGAAGTGATGGAATAGACCCTTGGTTGGTAGTGGACCCTTGATTATGGTTTTGACTTGAGGTCTTGCATGAGATAATGCGCACCTTTCTAGGGTTATTTGATGGGGGTTGATTCAATGAGGGTGCACTTTGAAATTGGAATGAGGGCCCTTGGTTTTTGTTTTGGGATGTGGGTATGGAACTTTGGTTTGCATTTTGGTTCAAGGGTGTGACCTTGGCTTATATTTTGAATCAAAGGTGTAGGACCTTGTAATGTGGACCCCTGATTTGTGTTTTGAAAGAGCGGATTCGTGAAAGTTTTACCCATGGTGTTTGAGGAACTACCAAATATGAAAGTTTGACTTTGTGTAGTGGCATGAGTTCAGATGCTTGTTGTAGTGGTAGTAGTCGTGTACATGGTTGTCCCAAGGGATATGTTCGTCATTTGTTGTGATGAAGGCATGCCAAATGGATTTTCAGTTTCTTTTTCTATGATGGTTGACATGTCATAACCTTGAGGTAATTTGGCACCCTTTTTGGCTAGTGCATAGAAAAATTTGTTTAGGTTGGCACTAACAAGTTGGTCAACTATGCTCAAAAGTCTTGGATCTTGATAGGCCCTTTCAATCTCTTGGGGGTTCAATTGTTTGTTGGCTACTTCAAATTTTAGGTCTTCCCAAGGGTCGCTTTGGTCTTTTTGTGATGTGTTGTGGTGGGGTGTAGATTGATTTGAATTTGTGACACTATCATGAAAAGGGTCACTTAGGAAATCCATGTCCTTTCATTTGGATTTTGACCTTGTTTCAACCATGTGAGACCTTTGCAAGTTGGGAGGGATAATGCAAGATGAACTTAACTATGTTTTTGGATTTTCTTGGATTTTAGGATATGAAAATACAAGGATAAAAATGCAAGGATGATGATTCAAGGATGGTAACATCTAAAAGATGAGGGATAAAGAGTGTTAAAGGACACTAAAAGATGAATTGATGGTCAAGATGACTAAATGATACTAATGCAAAGATAATGATGGGCTATATATATATTGTATTTTGGAGGATAAAGAGTATAATCTAGATGCAAAGGGATCTTAAACAAAGGATGACAACGAGGCTAATGTAAACTTAAGGCAACAATCCTAAGTATCATTGACCATTCAAGGAGATGATTTTGACAAGATTTGAGCTAAGACCATGATAAAGGTTCAAGACTCAAATGTGATAAAAGTGACAATGAAAAAGGTTTGAAAATGTAAAGGATAATGGTCAATGACAAAGAGGGTATGTGACCAAAAATTCTCAAAGACTCAAAGGTTTCCTATGCTCAAAATCTGAAAACCTAGATGCAACCTAAGGATGAGAATTTAATTTTTTGCAAAGGATTTAGGAATGCAACCTATAATGAAATGTTTTCCTAATGGGAATGCCTAAAATGAATTGGTAAATCTTGCAAGTCTCTGGTTTGGAAGTCAAGATCACTATTATGATGAATTGGTTTAGTTTTGGATAAGGATTTTGTGAAATTGTGGTAATTAGATAATTGTGGCTCTGTGTTTTCCAGAATGTTATTTTGATAATTTTGATGTTTTTCAATGGTTTTGATTCAAGTTTTTGACTATTTTTGGTAAGATGTGACTGGAAAACACAATAGACAGTATTAAGAAATTTTTTTTGAGCTTGTTTGAAGTTTGAAAATGTTGTAAAAGACAAGCACAATCCTAGGTTAGGCCAAGACAATATTTGCTAGATTCCACGTGGGTTTCCCTAGCCGCATATTCTTAGTGTGTGAATTTAGAATCTTAGCTGCACAGACTCCCCCTTACAGTGCACTACTTCTTAGGCCAACCAAGCTTCCAACCCCCATAAAAATCCCATGGCAGGCTAATCACCTCTACTAAGAATTGTGAAGATGTGGATGCCTTCACAACGACCATTGTTGTGCTAGCAAATAGAAGGATTTTGGATACTACACAAAGGTGTTTAGTTCAGGACCCCCGTTCGAGTGGCCATACATGGGGCTACTACACAAAGGTGTTTAGAAAATAGGAGGCACTCTAGCCTGAAGAGGCTACGCTCAATAGGGTTTTGGGGAGCACTACTTGGTTCATATAACACATCCGCACTTGTAATCCTAGGATTTCCGTTAGGATTCACATTTATATACCGGTCGGGGGTAGCTCAGCCAAAGAGCTCCATTTCCGGTCTGAGTCACCTTGGGGTGAGTAATTTTTCCCACCAAGGAAGACCCAAGTACTAGAGTCAATAACCATTTCTCTTGCACCTAGGATCACACAAGTGTGTAAGGGGAGAGGATACTTCGATTATTGAATCGGGGTTACAAAAGTTGCAAGCACTCATTCATTTTAATTATCCAAATTGTAATGTGAGACAAACACATCAAACACTTTGTTCATTTTAAACTTAACTCAATGTGAGACAAGCAATGTTCATTTTAAGCCCATGTCATAAAAATGCATGTAAATTTTAGCCTTAATGAGTTTCAATGCAAGATTGTGTTCATTTTAAGCCCACGAGTGTACATGCATGTTCATTTTAAACCCATGAAATGTGAATGCAAATTGTAGTTGTAAATTTTAGGCCCAATGAGTGATTTATGTAGATTTTTTCTTCATTTTAAGTGCCATGAATGAAATATGTAATTTGTTATTCATTTTTAGACCAAATGAGTGACATGCAAATTGTGGTTCATTTTATCCTCATGAGTGTAAATGCAATTTCTTCTTGTTGTTGAAAGCAAACAAAATTGATTATGCCTAAAGAAATGAAAAAAACTCGAATTTTGTTTCTATAGAAACAGTTTTTAGACTCCCTCCAAGTTATGCCACATGCTGAAAACATGAGATTAGTAACTCAAAAGAAAAGCTTAATGACAACAAAAAATTAAAATAGTGATAACTTTCTCAAAGCTTAACAAAATTTTAAATCGTTTGAATCCATGGAAAGCTAAAAATCAAACCTTCAAAATGCAAAAAGTATTTTTCCAAGATTCTACACAAAAAAAATTGTCACAGGCAAAAGAAAACGCAGGTTTTAAAAGCTAGATTTAAAAAACAACAAATACTAGAACATCCATAACTTACTCAAATCTTAACAAAATTTTAAACCATTTGAAGTTCTGGAAAGCTAAGAGCGAGACCTAAAAAATTCAGATAATCATTTTTAAAGATTCTATATGCCCATTTTTTTGTGCTTAAAAGAATATGACGAGATTTCGTATAAATTCTCGGTTGTAACCTACAAAATAGAAAAAACAAACAAGAAAACAAACAATTTTCTCTACAAAATTGTAAGATTCATGTCGGGTTCACCAATGTGAGATGGGGTTAAAAATAAAATAGCATAAATAAAGTGACAACCAACACTTCTAAGCTATTAAACCACATCAAACAAGAGAAAATAAATAAATAAGAGCAATAAGTTAAAAGAAAGTAAATGAAACACTCCCCATTATGGTTGATTACTTATCTTGCCTCTCGTATTTCTCCTTTTGCAATCTTTGCCCTCAGATTTTGAAGTAGACTTGTGCAAATACCTACAAATTGTAAGGAGAAAGTTGGAGACAAAATGGCTGTTAAGGTGAAAATGAAGGAGGAAGGTTGCTTTTATAGATAACCTTTCCAATGGATGGCTAAGATTAATCTTCTAGAAAGATTCCAAGATCAATGGATGGGAATGCATGAGAGAGAATTTACGAAATAGATGGTTGAGATTAAGTCTCAGAAAAAATGCTAAGATCAACAGTTCAGAATTGATGCACCAGAAATATGCCATGCATGGAAAAGCTATGACACCGATGGCTATGATAGAAATGAATGTTATGATAGGGGGTTATGACAGAACATTTTTTACCAGGTGGTGCATAAATAATTTATTTTAAATAATTTATTCATAAAAATGGAGGAAAATGACAAGTGGCAAACAAATAATTTATTCAAATTATTTATTTGGAGAAAATGAAAGATGGAGATTTAATTAAATTAATCAATTTAATTAAATGGAGAGATGGAAATTAGACATGGATAATTAATTTTAATTATTTATCCAAAAGAGAGGAATGACATATAATTAAATAATCTCAAAAAATATTTAATTATAGAAGAATGAAAGAGTTAAATAATAGTTATTATTATCTGACTATGGACAAATGATGAAAGATAAATAATTAAATAAATAATGATTTATTTAATTATTGAAGAGAGAGGGTATTAGTGACACAATTAAATAATTTTAATTGATCAGGATACAAAAAACATTTTAAAAAATATTTAATTAATAGAGGAATATGATCAAGTCTAATTAAATAATTAAATTATTAGAGGATGATGATCAAGGAAAAATGTTGCTCGTAGACTTAGGAATTTTTTTAGTGTCTACACTTACAATGAAATAGTAGGTGGGGAAGGCGGAGGTATGAAATCCCAACCTAGCAAACATGACTGAAATAAAACCTTGAATCAAAAAGATAATCAAGCTCCATTATTGATAAGCTCATATGCTATGTGGAGACATTGAAAATATATTGATTGACATCGTGCATCTAATCTTGACTTACTAACATCATTTCCTCCTTAATCATCCCTCAGTCTAACCATTTAATCAAATCCCCCTATCTGATTAAATTCATCAATATCATCTCTTGATTAAATAAATCACTTTATCTAAATCAAGTCATTTCTCTTGTTAATTAAACCAATCCATCTGATCTAATTATCCGTATTTAATTAAATAATCAATTTATTTGATTAAATTTTTAAAGTCTATCCATTAAATTAAATAAATTAAAACCTTATTTGATTTAATCTAATATCATCCCTTCTAATTAAATAAATCAAAATCCTTATTTAATTAGCCTCTTATCATACTCCTCTCTTATTTGATTTAAATAAATCCATAAATCTAAGTCAAAATAAGTCACATCATCTAATCTCCTGTTAAATTAATTAAACCCTTGATTAATTTAATCTCATCTCATGTCACATCCTATAGATAATGCAAGTTGCACATGAAAATAGATTTAATTCATTTATTAAATCTCTATTTTTCTCACCAGGCATCTTTAGGAATATTCCCTCAATTTGAATTCAAAAAATTCCAAGTCAACATGTACATCCAACAAGGCATTTAAAACCTCTTACATGTCCTTTGCCTTGAGCCATGTGGCATTTATTGCATTTTCCCTTCCCTCTTACATGTCATTTCAACAAATTTGAATTTCAAATATTGATATTTATTGGCACAAACCCCAAATCTTGCACAACCATCATCCATTCATAGCTTGACAAGTGGCACCATATCATTGGATGAATGTTAGTCCCACAATGCTCAAATTTGGACATTCATCCATCTTGAAATCCTATAAATGAAGAGCTCCTCTCCTCATTTCATCATCCACAAATATTGCAAAGTTACCATGCTAAAATACTTAGCCATCCTCATCCATCATTTGAATTCTTAGCTAGGCTTTTTGCAGATTTGGCTTGGAGTTCTCATCTTCATCAAAGTGGATCAAGATCATCTTCAACACATCAAGATTTTATCATAGGAATTGGGAAAGGGCCAATTTTCACATCAAATTGGCACCAATTCCCCCATGGGATCATGAGTTTGCACATCTAATTATGATTTTACCTTGTTTTTGGCATTTGCATTGTGTTCTTCACTATTTTCATTCCTAGTTTGATTTGTAAATGGATTTCATGGGGAATCCTTGTTTTAGCTTGTAATTCCTTGTCTAACTCATTTATTCATGTTGTTTTGTAGGTACTAAGAAAAGGGTTCGCACACTATGTTCACAATAGGCAGAGTGGGAGAGAGGGGAAAATATAGGGTTAGAAAGAGGGAGATATAGAGTGGGGAAGAGTGAAAGAGAGAGGGGGTAAGGAGATAAAGATAGAGATAGATAGTTTTAAAATCTTTTGTATTGGAAATGGAGATGATTTTGGAGATTTAGGAATATAAATATATATAAATTACAATTAATATTTTATTTATTTATTTAGTATTAGATATAAATAATTAAACAATCATTAATTAATTCTCTTTATGTTATTATATTAATTTTTATTATGGTATATACATGTTATTTAGGAATTTTTTAAACTAGGTACTATGAATTCAAAATTCACCATGCTCCCTTCGGGTTTGATTTTTGGCTACGTACCGGCCCATGCCTTCAACAATTTTCATCTGCCCCCTTTTTGGTTGTTGCCTCAACTTCTACCATGTGTTTTCTCATTGCACCCCAAAGGAATTTTCTCCTTGCTCTTCATCAGCCCCTGAAATGCTCCCAATTGTCGTCACTGCGGGTGATTTTGATCGCTCATTTTTGCTTCCTCATCAGCCCTCGCTTGTGTGCCACATAGCTCCCATTCGTATAAGGATTTGGCAGGCCCCACAAGCAGCGTCTACAATAAACATTTTTCTACGTGTCCTCTCTGTGCAAGCTTTTAGTGAAGGAAGAAAATATTGACTGCATGCAGCAAAATGCTTCCATGCGTCTCTTCGACGCACACTTCTTCAACACAAAAGATGAGGCAGACTATAAGCTGTGAGATGCTGCCATGTTTTCTAACTTCCTATCTTGAAGGGTGACACTTTTCTGCAAGAGACTATGTTGGATGATTGCCATCATTCGCAGGGGATGCACCTGAATGGAGGGAGACCAAATGTTGTGTCTCAAATCTTTTCTGTTACAATGGCCAAGGGAAATCATTGCCTCAACATCATTGCTCAGATTCTGAATGTTTTTCAGTTGCTGCTTGCCAAGTGGTGGAAGGCTTGCTATAAAAACTGCTCTTTGCTTCAAGAGGGTTGTTCCTAGTTCTATGGTTCCAAGGGTTCCAATATTTTAGGTTATAAGTTTGAAGATCATAGGCTTTTCACAAGTTTTTAGAATCATAGGATTTTTTGGAGAGACTAGGCCTTTGTATTGTTTAGATTATTGCAAGAGCTCACAAATTGTGCCATTGTTCGGCCTCTCTATTTCTTATTCTATTGATAAACTTTATGTTGTGCCGTTATTGTTTGAATGGTTTATTTGTCGTACTTCTATAATTTGAATGCAAGTTTGTTGGTTTAGATCATGTCTTTTTACTCTTCTTTTCAGTAAATCGGCGTGATTATTATTTTATGTCACCGAATGAGTTGTTTATGCTGCAATCCTTAATTTTTGTTATTCTAGGACATGGTAAATTACTAAGCAGGCCCTTAGACTATATCCAAAAGATAAGTTTATTGTGCCTTTCATACAAATTCTGGCATATTTCCTTAGTTAGATTCTTTAGTTTTATATTTGCTTTTGTTTCCCATTCCAAAACCCCATTACAGAAGAAGTCGACTTCTTTAAAAATCTGGAGGTCACTCAGTTTAATGCAATAAGTCCCCCATAAACTAAGTTTCCCACAAAGGGTTGTTACCTTGCCAATTTTTGGCATCAACAGTTTTTCTTTTTTCCTAGTACACCCAGTGGGACCGAGCTTAATGAATCAAATTTTTAGAAGGGTGTATGAGCCATCGGCCTATTACTAGGTCCCAAACAACAAATAATCTTGGTTTATTAGTACCACCACTAGGGACAGTACAACCCATGGCCCAATTAGTAAATGTTTCGATTCCTCCTCCTTTTCCACTAGCCATGTTGCTTGTCGCTAATAGAAATTATGTGGCATGGGACACTGGAAGCCCTCTTGTTGCACTAGTAGTACCTGTCGTTTGGGCCACTATCCTGGTTTCCACCCTAAAGGCTATACCTAAATTCACCAAAGATGGATCAAGAATGCCGTCCAAACATTTGCAAGATGTTGCGGATCTATGTCTAGTACATGGGGTTATAGCCCAAAATGTGGCATTAAGGTTGCTTACCGCCTCTTTCAGGGGCAAGGCACTGGATTGGTACCGTACATTACAAGAAAATACTATCAGTACATGGGATGAGCTCAGAGAACCTTTCCATCAAAGGTTTTTGAATGGAGGAGACTGATCATTGCTATATTATCAGTTGTTGGTCATAAAGCAGGCCCCACACGAAGCCATGGATGACTTTAATGCTTGGTTCCATACAAGTTGGTAGAGGATTCAAGTTGGCATCCACCCGCTGCCAAATCTAGCATTCATTTTCTATTTGAAGGCCATCAATCCTGACATCTCAATGATGATCTGGTCTCTAAGCGGAACCACAATACCAGGTGCATATAACATCGCTATTAAGGCAAAGAAAATTTTGATAGACATTGGGAAATTACCACCTCGGCCTATCATTCCTATATTTCTAGAAATAATAGTTCTTGCTCAGGAAATGCCTCCTACCAACACATCATCTCCTCCCCAATCCATATACACATATCCGAGTGCGCCGCAGAATGCTACCTCCACATCCGGCTCTTCAAAGGAAGAGATGGGCGAGTTCAAGAAGATGTTGTAGACTATTTTCAATGAGATAACCGTTATGAAGCACAACCAGGCCATACCTCTGAAGCCTATCTATCAGAATTATCAAGGTGGAAGATCCTCTTACCAACAAAACTAGTTCCAAGGAGGCACTCGCACAAACAACAAATCAAATGGTACCGGTACCCACTCTACTACAAAGTGTTAATATAAGTTCAAACTGAGAGTTGACCACGGGATAAAACAACTGAGCAGATAACACCAATCCCTAGTGCTTCCCTTGCGGTGATTCACATATGCCCCAAAATTTTCCACGTGGAAACCTACAACAAACGGTGGCGGAGCAGCGCAACCAAGCCACAACGTTAGACCCTAGAAGCTATGTGTATACCTCTTCACAAATAGACAACACGGTGCTCACCACACAAATGCAAGGGATGTCACTAGAGCAAGAATTGTACATTGCTCCCAACCACACACTCTTCTCATGGATGGAAGAAGAAGCGATGTTTTCCAAGGATACATCACATCTAAAACACTACAAGTATAATTTCGCTATAACACTCGCTCAAAGAGGATATTTACAGGTGAACCAATTGTCCTCCAACTAGTCAGTTGACAACCTAAAACTGATCCTAACCAGATACCTAGTACCTTTGCACCAATGCCGTAATATCAGCCATGAAAGGAAATTTTTATAAAAAGAGTTAAGGAGCCAAAATATATGAATCTGCCACTGTTTAATGTGGTGGAACAATTGAAGAAATCATTCGCTAATGTATCTCTATGGGATATTCTAGCTATCCCGAAATAGAAGACGCTATTACAGAAGGCTCTCCGGGAAGATGTAAGCGCAACGCCAATCGAGCAGTTGCCCAAAGTAAGGGTTGTTAATCAAACATCTTCCGCCAAAGTTCTTACAAACAACACATTGGAATCCCCTGCTAAAGTAAGAGATAAGTTGAAGCCTTAACCCTTCTTCTTAACTCTCATTATAAGGGAGAAATTATTACACAATGCCATGATTGATTCCGGTCCTTGTACCACAATTATGACTAAATAGATAGTTGAAGCCTTAGGAATCAATTATGAACCCTTAAAAAGAGGAGTGATGCAACTTGATGGGAATAGAGTCAAAACCGTGGGTGTCATCAAAGCACTTCCCTTGGCTCTATTTGCTTGCCCTAGTATCATAGTGTCGCAAGACACTATGATCATAGATGTTCCCCCCATGTTCGGCCTCTGCCTATCCTGAGAATTTACTTTAAAGGTCGGCAAATATTTGTCCCTGGATTGGTCACATTTGTTTCTTAGAACCAAGTTTGGTGCGAAGATGAAGATAGAATCCAAAGCTTTACATCAGAACATGTAGCTGATGAAGCCATGATTAATTTTGAAGTCGCGCATACCTCTATCACCAAGCAAGAAATATATTGCGCTGAGCTACTAGAAGATGAAAAAGTGACCAGAGACCAGAATGATTAAGAAGATGTTCTCCTGAGTGAACATATAAATACCGACCCTTTCAGCAACTACCATGCTACCAGGTTGGGTACCTATGTCATCTATGATGAAGATCAAGTGCTCCCTAAGGTTGTCAAGGAATCCAAAAGTGATCAAGCCTCAGAACTATGGACATTGTACTTTGATGGAGTGAGATGTAAGAATGGTGCGGGAGACGAAATATGTTTCATATCCCCACAAAATGAAAAGACAGTGAGGTCTTTCCGCTTCTAGTTTTCCTGCTCAAACAATGAAGCTGAATACGAGGGACTAGTGCAAGGTATCAGTCTTAAAGAATAGATGGGCATTAAGCAATTGATGGTGTCCAGAGATTTCAAACTAGTAGTCAATCAAGTCTAAGATATCTCTGCAGCCAAGAATTTCCACATGCGATCCTACAGACACCGATTTTGGGACTTGATTGAGGGTTTTGAAGCCTTCAACATTCAGACGGTGCCCCAAGAACAAAAAGTAGATGTGGATCACATGGCATCAATCAGATTTTAGTTTTATCCTACCTCTGATCTCATTCACAAGAAACACTCTATATGAGTAATAGTCTAACCAACAATTCCAGACAATGACCAAAGCTGGCAAATGTTTAACAGCGATGAACACATTGCCTCATTCATCTAGTAGTCAGGTGAATTTTTCGACCAGCTTCAACTGAAGATCGCTAAAGCCTATGAAGGACAAATCATCCAACTGAAATCCAACAAGCTTCCAAAAGGATTGGTCACTCTCAAAAACCTTTTTGATTGTGATGATGCAAGAAATGACAAACAAATGTTTGTAGCGG
Organism: Sequoia sempervirens; assembly: GCA_007258455.2. NCBI lineage: Eukaryota > Viridiplantae > Streptophyta > Pinopsida > Cupressales > Cupressaceae > Sequoia > Sequoia sempervirens. Next base: position 83,554,499 of record VDFB02000017.1, read on the forward strand.
ACAAAGGTGATTATGCGGACCTTCAAGTCAGAGATGGAAGAAAGCTCAAAGTCTGGAAGGACGCCCCACATCACGATAAAGAAAGGATTATCCACTTTTGTAATAAATATGGAGTGGTGGCCTGGTCATACAATGACCTTAGGGGATATGATCCCGATATCATTTAGCACACAATAGAGTTGGCAAAAGAAGCAAAGCTTGTCCGCCAAAAACAAAGGCTAGTCAATCCCTAGATTGAAGCACTAACGGTGCAAGAATTAACAAAGCTAATCCAGCTGCAGATTGTCTTCTCAATCAAGCATAGCACATGGGTATCCAATTTGGTTTTGATACAAAAAAAGAATGGAGATATTCGCCTATGTGTGGAATTTTGGGACCTAAACAGAGAATCCCTAAAGGATCATTACCCGCTACCCTCAATGGAGTCAATCCTACAAACAATGGTAGGATCTGAGATGTTTTCCCTGTTAGATGGATTCTATGGTTACAATCAGATCTAGGTCAAAGAGGAGCATCAACATAAGACAACGTTCGCATATGCCAAGATGTCGTTTGGCCTCTCAAATGCAGGAGCTACCTTCCAACGGGCAATGGATATTGCTTTCCACAAACTAATCAACAAGATTATCCTAATCTATTTAGATAATTTGATGGTGTTCTCCAAATCCAAGGATGATCATTTTGATCACCTTGAGATGGTTTTCAAGAAATTCCAAAAGTTTGGGATATCCCTGAACCCAAAAAAATGTGTCTTTAGAGTACCACAAGGCAAACTACTGGGGCACGTAGTGTCCAAGGAAGAAATTTCATTTGATCCTAAGTGGGTGAAAGCAATCAAAGAGCTCCCTCTTCTAGTCAACAAGAAAGGTGTTTAGTCCTTCTTAGGAAAGGTAAATTTTTCTAGCAAATTTATTTATGATTTTACAAAAATATTAGGCCAATTACCCTAATGCTAAAAAATGATCAAATATTTAAATGGACAAAAGAAGCTAGACAAGCCTTTGAGAAAGTCAAGGATGCTATCTCCTTTGTTTTTGTTCTAGTCAACCTAGACTTATCAAAGGGCTTTATAATGTATGTATTCAGTAGCAAGTCAAGCATTGCTACTATCTTAACTAATAAAGATAACAAGGGAGAGGGAGAGATTCTGATAGCATTTCACTCTCAGACCCTGAAGGAATATGAAACAAACTACAACATTGTAGAGAGGTAGGCATTTGCCATAATTAAGGGGCTCAAGAAGTTTCGACACCTAATCTCCTACAATAAGGTGATTGTCTATGTTGCATATTCTAGTGTGCGCGAGTATATCATGGAAGGAGAAATCACCAAAAATAGAGCCAATTGGATTACCAAGATCCTCAAGTATGACATTGAGGTCAAGCCTACCAAGACTGTTTGGGGAAGAGGATTGTGCGAGTATCTTGCACACAATGAAGAAATGGCCCCTGAAGAAGAGCATCCAGAACTAGTCCTAACAAACGAGTCAAAGTTTGAAGGTTGTTGGCTGGTAGACAAAGTAAGGTTCATGCATACAAGAAAGTATCTGCCAGGGATTCCTTCTCAGAGGAGGAGATTCTATTGGCTATAAAACAACGGATTTGCACTCATCAAAGGGATCCTATTCAAGAGAAATTTCAACGGTGTTCTATTGTGATGTGTTACCACAGAGCAAGCAAGAAGGATCCTCAACACTTACCATAGCAGTCTCACAGGCGGGCATTTCTCTGCAAAAACCACCGCCATCAAAATCATGCACGCAAGGTTTTTTTGGCTGACGTTATTCAATGATTCCTACTCCTTGGTGAAAACTTGCAAAGAATGTTAGTTCTTCACTGGAATAAGAAAGAATTCCACAATGCCTCTCAATCCGATAGTGGTTGATGATCCATTCGCGCAATGGGGTTTAGACTTCATTAGAATGATCAACCCAGCCTCTAGTGTAGGACATAAATGGATCTTAACAACCACAAACTACTTCATGAGATGGACCGAGGCCGTACCACTCAAGAATGCGACAGAGGCAGAGATAGTAGATTTCCTAGAGGAACTGGTGACAAGATTTGGCCTGCCCAAAACTATCATTTTGGACAATGCTAAAGCTTTCCTAGGCTCCAAGGTAAGTCAATTCACACTTACACATGGCATATTCCTTAAAACATAGTCAAATTACTACCTGCAGGGGAATGGCTTAGCTGAATCAACAAACAAGAATCTAGTCCAACTTCTCAAAAGAATTGGGTCAGAATACCAAAGAGAGTGGCACAAAAATCTCTGAACAAAACTCTAGGCATACCACATAACTCTAAAGCAAGTCCTCAAGACTTCACCATATGAGCTAGTTTATGGAAAAGAGGCATTATTGCCTATCTCTATGGAGATTCTAGCACTACAATTGCTAAAGTACTTGGAAGTAGAACAAAATGGCATAATGGAGGTATGGCTAGTCGAGTTGCTAGAAGTACAAGAGAAAAGGGAAAAGTCCCTAACCGCATTGACTAACCACCGACAAGTGGTTAAAAGGTGGTTCGACAAGAAAATGTCCGACCAAGGCCTAAAGTGCGGAGATTTGGTGCTAAAATATAATGAAAGTGCCGCAAATCCGGGTTAGCATGCAAAGTTTGATAGCCTTTGGGAAGGCCCATTCAGAATAATTCAATGCAAGGAACACAACACATACGAGTTAGAGACTATGGAAAAAGAAGCGCTGGGGATTTCAGTCAACGGAATTCACCTAAAGATTTTCAATTAGCTTGTTTTCCATACCCATGTAAATATGTAAATATTCTTTTCCCTTCTTTCCCTTTTGTTTTGTTGGCCGGTCTTTTTTTTTGTTTTATTTTGTGGTTCATGGTAGAAAGAAACAAGTGACCCATTATTGCTAAGAGTAAGAGAAATAAACTCATAGTTGAACTGAGCAAAAAATTAAACACCCATATGCAAGAATAAATTCATACATACATACTGAAAAAGGAAGAAAATGGCTCATAGGCCATTCTTCCAAAAGTATATTCTATTCTGCTTCTTATATATTTTACGAAAGCCTTTTTCAGGCATGTCTACAAAAAGGGACTAATTAATTACTATGATATTTTTGAAAGCAAAAATAAAAAACATAGGTCTTCAATTCACGGTGTGAGCGACAACAATAGACGCATCAATGGAAGTGTCCAAAATATCCTCGTCCATGGGGGCATTATTAGCAACAAAAAAATTATCCAACAGAGCAAATGCAGGCAGAGGGAACACCAGGTTCCTGAAGTCCGTGTACCAATCAATGTCATAGAACAACAACATGTTGTAGATGTAGAACAAGAAGTGGCAGGCTCGAGTTACCCTCTAGTGGTGCTCATCTTGCATCTGGAGGTGAAAGCCACTCAGAAATGGCAGCCACGACATGACCGCGTCCTCCTCTATGAACCTCCTAAGGTCGCTTGTAGTTGGAATTCCCCCACCATATGCAACATTTTCAATGACCTCACCGAGGCTGTTTAGGTATTTCTTGGGGAAAATTTCCTTCACCAAACGAAGAATCAATGGCTTGAGAATTCCTATATCTAGCATGGAGGAGACAAAGTGTGAGCACATGTCAGTATTCACTCGATCCTTGTCCTTGTACTCGAGACAGTCCCATCCCAAGAGCCATTTAATGGCTATGATGGACAACGAATGTTTGATCTTCGTCCTTCTTTTTAAGCGTCTGGTAGAAATCTCTCCTACGAAGGCAGTCTGGGACTCGTGTGACACTAGCCTAATTGGGGTATTCATCTTGTCATACCTTCTACAAATACCTTGAAACTATCCCTGCAAAGCACCTAAGTCTAGCCTATGAGAACGCTATGCACTGCAAATGCTAAATTGCTATGCCAATTACCTAACACCAATTCTGCTCAAATCACTAAGTGTAATTTCACTATTGCATAGAGGCCTATTTATAGAAAAAGCAAGAAAAGGTGTGGTAATCCGCTTGCCATAAACATGATATTAATCAAGTACCAGCTTGAAAGTTGTGCCCAGGTTTGCTCGAACTTCCCACCTAGTTGTGTTTGCTAAGTATAGCTTGTTGTGTGCAAAACTAATGAAGGCTAATTAATTAGCTTAAACTAGTGGAAACAATTGGCAGTGTTATGCACAGTTAGGGACTGAGGTGTCATTCTCTAGGTGTTTTGCTCATTCCAAGGTAGAGTCTGTATCTTTTCAAATGTTGAATGCATCTTTAGCTTAATCATTCCTTCGGGATATTAATTTCCAACGCATACGAATGCTTAGGTTGCTTGCAAAACATCGGCTCAAGTTCGAAGAAAATCGCATTGTACAATACAGTTGCTAATTGCAATTATGAATTCTTGTCACATCAAAATGGCAAGTAATTCATCTTGCACAGGCTAAAGGGTTGGCAGTACATGCCACATTAAATGCAAAAAAGGTGGTTCTCATCTACCACCTTGAGAAAAGATCGCTAAATATTGCATGAAGAAAGTTTTAAAGCACTTAAAAGTTTTCTTTTAAGAACGATACTCAAAGCATAAAGAAAAAAGTTCTAGAGCACTGCTAGAGTCGAGGTGTAATTGTAGGAAAATTTAGGCTAAGTAGAAGGCTTCTTGCAAATTAACAATGGCTGAAGGTTCAAGCAAGGGAGGTAGGCTAGTGGCGACACAAAAATTAGCTAAATCTCTACGAGCTGCATCAGCCATTAATTTCTTTGAGAGTATTTCTTATGCTATGCCAGGTATTCCTAAAAAGCCAAAATGGGAAAACACAAGCATGTTGGACAAGCCCAATAATTATAGACTAGAGCTCAGTTCAGGAAGATTGGGATAATGTTCATGATCCATTTCTTGCAAAGAACCCTAAAGGATTGAGGGAAGTGGCCTGCACAGGATTGAAGGTGTCCAGAAGGGCAATGTCAGTTGCAGAAAAAGTATGGTTTAGTGGGTTCCCTCAATATATGGTCTCATTTGTGCACTACTGCCCAAAGTTGGTAGATGCGGCCATTAGGCATTTCAATCTAAGTACCAACACTATAGAGGGTTAGAATCTATTAGTTAACATCAACCTGACTGCCTTCTGGTATATGTTGTGCATTCCAGACCCTGTGCAAAGAGGGATGGAAGTGGAGACATTCAATCCTAAGCAGGGAGATAAAATATGGAGCACCAGGGATAAGGCTTGGGAGTTTTTCAAAGAAGAAATCAGAAGAATTGAACTAGAATGTGGGAAACCGCCAAGAATTCCTGCTTCACATGACGCTTTCAAGGAAGACCTACAAGATTCCTTTTCAATGATGACATTTTCTTTTGATTTAGACACTGACCAAGAGGTGCAGTATTTTCAATTGGGCCCAACTTTCCAATTCTGCTATCAAAAATCTTATTTTTGGTATGATTTCGTGGAATACCTCTCAGAGAAAATGATAGAGCAAATTAAAAGGCACCCAGTTGAATGAAAGTTCATATTTGTCTCCTATCTTGCTTATATATTTTTATATCAAACCCTAATTTCTTTGTTGAGCGTATGGATTTTTCTATCTTTGTTGAAAAGAGGAGGAAAAATCTAGTTTCTATTTGGACCCCTCTCCTCTCTTCTACTTTTGATTATTACACATTTTTAGATTATTTCTTGACTCTGATTTTACAAGATTTACTGGGAGAGAAGTGTATCAATTGACTCACTTTGACTTAGATAGATTTTATGCAAAATTTCACTCCAAAGTGTGACTGGTTTTTCGAAGTGGATTTTACATTCATCCAAATGCGAGGCTTCATTGAGGAACCCTTCCACCTCCCAACATGTGTGACTAATCAAGTGCTTTCCATTGAATTATTCCAGCAAGCGTGCATTATTGATATTACCTTCTATAGTGGGAAAAAGGTCAAGAGGAGGGGATTCTTCACTTGTTCGCAAAGTTTTTAAATAGTGGTCCTGAAAAGGAAGCAGACACACCTGCTATTGCAGGATAAGCTGGCTCATTTAGGGTTGTTGATGATCTGGGACAAGTGGGATTACAACCCTTTCAATGATTTACCTTATGATCACCTCAAAGTAACTCATAGCCCTCAGCCTTACTGGGAGCGAAGGCATAGCCCGCTAGAAGATAAAGATGAATTGTTGGTTGACTTGATTCATATCCTCGCGGAGGAAAGTAGGCTGCCATGGAATAGGTTCTATCTCATTGTGGAAGATTATAATGAGAACCTCATAATGGGAAGAATTCTGTAAAATCAACTAAGAAATGTAAAGGAATGGACCAATGAGAGGATCAGAGCCTTCTGGGTGTATCGCCAGGAAACAAAATAGCTTGATAATCCTTATGATAACATAAAAGAGGATAAGTGGTTTGACGAGCTTTGAGATGAGGAGCACCCTGCTTCTGACTCAAGCACTAGCGAAGAAAATGACCCCGATGAAGGAGAAGAGCAAGCGGAGGAGGAAGTTGAGACATCAACGTCCTCCACCTAGCAAAAGAGGAAGTCTATAGGGCAATCTGCCTATGTTACTTCAAATGTGTAACTAAATATGTCACGAGCCTCGCAGACACTCACCTGGGCCTCAAAAAAAACAAGAGTGCCCCAACAACAACATCTATAAATGATAGAGACTATGGAGATCAAATACTCCTTGCTCGCTAAGCGACAATGCACTCAAGCTATTCTGGAAGAAGGATCACAAGGAGCCGTCGCAAGCCAAGTGGTCACAACAAGCTAGGAACATGAAGCAGCTAGCGACAAGTGAGGCACCGCCAATATCCAGTCGATAGGTAATTTTTGCTTTTGATTTTCTTACTTCCCAATCTTTGGTATCCTCTTCCATTTTTGTGATGCCCATTGCTACAAGTGTCGGCCCTGCTTTCCCTACCCCTACCACAATTTTTGCAGGAGGTTTCTCCCAATTTTCCCAAACTAGGCCATCTATCTTGACGCCTCTGTGAACCTTAACTCCTACTGCCATTGCTCAATCTCTCCTTGCCTCTCTTTTTGCGAGCTCAACCACCATTGGCACCCCTATCGCCTCTGCTACCTTAGGTCCAACCCAACATGCCCAACAAACAAACTTTATTATGACCACCCATCACCACAACTGATGAGCCCTTCTGCCAGTTTGCAAACTGAACTATGGCAGGTTCCCTTTTTCTCCCCAAAAACTGTCAATCTCCCACCAAAGAAAGTGCAAGGGCATGCTACACGGGTATTTCCTTTTGCCTTGCCTCCTAGTACACCTATCACTAGTGAGTTGGTTCAGTCGCTAGCCAAATTCATATCCCAGGGAGAAACCACAAGGCAAATGCGAGCCCTGAGTATCCAAAAGTGAAAAGCAAAGGATGATAAAAAGGAGGCGAAGTCCCAAGTATATACAATTTACAATGAAGAAGAAAAAATGTTGAGCTTCACCACCATGTACCCGAATGTTACCAAGCCACAAGGAGAGATGCTATCAAGCGACTACAACATGTATGCCATGGGGCTCAATTTGGCTGCAACCCGACTGCAGGACAAGGTCGAACTCATGGAGGAAACATAGCGGGTGGTGACGACTGACTTCCTTAAGTCTGGTCGTCAGTTGAAGAAAAAGGAGGGGCAAATAAAGCTAGTGAAGGAAAGGGTCAACTTCCTGGAAACAAAGGAGAAATCACTTGAAGCAAAAGTTGCATGCTTGTCCAAGAAAGTGCGAACATGAGAGTTGGAATGGAGCAAACTCCAAGAAGAGCTCAATAGGTCCCAATCCATTGGCCCCACACAACTCATCGAGTTGCGGGTGAAGAATCAAGAATATCTGAGCCAATTGACCTTGATGGAGCATAATCTACAACAAAAGGTGAAAGAGTTGGCAACTCAAAGTGCTCTATATGAGCAATAATTAGAAAAGAATCATAAGGAATTTGAGGGCCAAAACGCCCAATTAGAAAATGAGCTTCAGGAGATAAAGTCCTTTCTTGACAGAGAATTGGCGAACCATGCCCGAGCCGAGGAAAACTGGCGTAAAGAAATGAGTAGCTCCAGGGAGCAACTGGCATCCTTGAAAAGAAAAAATGCAGAATTAACAAGGTCATTAATTCAAGGGATGCAGAGATCGCCTCTCTAAAGATCTCTTTCCAAGCCTCCTTTGCACAGTTGGACCTCATCCCATTGGTTCGACAAATATATATTTCTTATTGGGAAAAGGTTAAAACCTTCTACTTGACACTGTAGCCAATGCTTCAGTTCATCTCAAAGGCAGCAAAATTGAGCCAGGAGGTTCACAATACAATTGAGCACTTCTCATAGTTCATCTCAGAAAAGGTTCCAGAAGCAAAGAATTTGCTCACTAAGCTATATTTGGTTTTTGATGAAGACCTAGACAAGGTAGGGATTGAAGATTGGGATATTTCTGCCCAAACAACAAACAAGTTCATCCATTGCCACTCGGCCTTCTAGCAAACTAAAATGACCATAGCTACTTTGAACCAGACAATGGACGACATGCAAGAGAATTTCTCCCAGCTGAGCGAGATGGGTCTGCCATCTTCGTTTCTTAAGGACGGGTCGATTGCCACGACTGGGAAAATTGCAGAAAAAATTGAAGAAAAGGAGCATGACCCAAACGCTTTCCAAAGTTTCAACCATTCTCCTACCGCAACAGACATTGAGGGTGTTATTCATCCTCTTGCGCAACTACTTTTTCATTGCAAAGTAGGGTCTAGTTTACCTGAGACACTGCCTTATAAGGAAACGCTCGAATTGGGTGGAGCACAGGAGAATTTATGCAATTTAGCGAGACTATTCAAAGATGACTGGCCGCCTCTATAGGTAGCCCTTTCCAAGCTCTAACTTCATTGCCAATGGATGGTGCTCTAGTTTGCGAACTAGAGAATTTTTTTGGGTTCCATGTTCCTCAAAGCGAAATGCCCCTGATAGTCGCCAGAAGCTGTGAATTCAAAATTCACCATGCTCCCTTTGGGTTTGATTTTTGGCTAAGTACTAGCCCATGCCTTCAACAATTTTCATTGCCCACCTTTTTGGTTGTCGCCATGGATTTTTCCATGTGTTTTCTCATCACACTCTGAAGGAATTTTCTCCTTGCTCCTCATCGGCCCCCGGAATGCTCCCACGTGTCATCATTGTGGGTGATTTTGATCGCTTATTTTTGCTTCCTCATCGGCCCCCACTTGCGTGCCACGTAGCTCCTATTCACAAGGATTTGGTGGGCCCCACAAGCAGTGTCTACAACAAACATTTTTCTATGTGTCCTCTCTATGCAAGCTTTTAGCAAAGGAAGGAAATATCGACTGTGAGCAGTGAAATGTTATCATGCGTCTCTTTGACACACACTTCTTCAATGCAGAAGATGAGGCAGACTATGAGTTGCGGGATGCTGCCACATTTTCTAATCATCTATCCTGAAGGGCAACACTTGTCTGCACGAGACTTTGTTGGACCATTGCCATCATTCACAGGGGATGCACTTGAATTGAGGGAGACCAAATGTCGTGTCTCAAATATTTTCTATTACAACGACCGAGGGAAATCATTACCTCAACATCATTGCTTAGATTTTGAATCTTTTCGGTTGCTGCTTGCCAAGTAGTTGAAGACTTTCTATAAATACTACTCTTTGCTTCAAGAGGGTTGTTCCCAGTTCTATGGTTCCATTCCAAGGGTTCCAATATTTTAGGTTATAAGTTTGAAGATCATAGGCTTTTCACCAATTTTTAGAATCATAGGATTTTTTGGAGAGACTAGGCCTTTGTATTATTTAGATTATTGCAAGAACTCACAAACTGTGCCATTGTTCAGCCTCTTTGTTTCTTATGCTATTGATAAACTCTATGTTGTGCCATTATTGTTTGAATGGTTTATTTGTCATACTTCTATAATTTGAATGCAAGTTTGCTGGTTTAGATCATGTCTTTTGACTTTTCTTTTCAGTAAATGGGCGTGATTATTATTTTGTCATTGAATGAGTTGTTTATGCTGCAATCCTTAATTTTTGTTACTCTAGGACATGGTAAATTGATAAGAAGGCCCTTAGCCTATATCCAAAAGATAGGTTTATCATGCCTTTCATACAAATTATGGCATATCGCCTTAGTTAGATTCTTTATTTTTATATCTGCTTCCATTTCCCATTCCAAAACCCCATTACAGAAGAAGCCGACTTATTTAAAAATTTGAAGGTCACTTAGTTTAGAGCAATAAGTCCCCCATTAACTAAGTTTCCCACAAAGGGTTGTTACCTTGCCAATTTTTGGCATCAACAGGTACCATGATTTGTTTTAATATATTTATATAGTTAACAATTAATAAATTATTATATCCACAATTTAAATTAATATATAAATATAATAAAAATTTGATAAAACTTTGTGAACTTACAAGTCCACATTAAAAACTTATCCACTAATTATATTAAAAATACATCTATAAATTGTATTTTATTATTTTATATTATATTTCATATAATGTAAATAATAGATGTATTTTAATATAAAAATAAATTATAGCTACGCCGAGAGGCATCACAAAATCTGTGTACATTTTTTGGAGCGACATTTATTTTGACGTTCTCCTGTCTTCATGGATCCTATGTTCTCCTACCTTCATGGATCCTGTTGGTGGTTACAAAAGGAGGCGAATGGTCATAAGAAGTTGAAACGATTAGAGGATATGAAAGTGGAATCAACAATGACTGTTATGAATGCATGGTAGGAAGCCTTCTAGCCACGTCCTCCTCCATCTCGATTAGCTACGCTCTAGTTACGCAAGCAACAGTTGGCTAACATCAACTCATAACCAACATAAGTTAAGGAGTCTTACGATGGCAGCAAAAGAGTCACCATAGTTTATAGTGAAGGAGAGGAAGAGTGCCATAAAGAAATTAGATGCAGAGTGCTTTGAATTCCTTTTTCATTTTCTTTGTATCTTGCATTTAGGTTTAGTGGAAATAATCTTCACAAAGGAAGAGTATTGCTTTTTGTTGATGTTACACAGGCTGGAACAAAGGAAAGCATCAACGATTGGGGGGAGAGAGAGAATTGTAGATTGTAGAGGTATGTTATTTACAAATAGGTTGATGACCATATCATTGAACATGCCAGAGAAACATTACCTACAAATAGGTTGATTATGGATTATAGTGAAGTATTCACTCGAAATTATGGAATAGAGAAATCAAAAAGATTTCAAAGGACAAGGGCAAGGACATTGAAGAAGACTTCAACTTCTAAAATTTGAGAATAGATAAATTTTACATCTTCAAAAATTTTGGAATTTTGTAATAATAATTATTTTAATAGTTAATTTTGATTTTGGAATTTTGTAATAATTATCATTTTAATAGTTAATTTTAATTTTATTATTAATGTATGATTTTATTTTGTTGTTGATTTGTATTGTATATAGTTTCATTGAGTAAGGATAAGGAAAATATTGCATCAAATCATTGAAAGACAAGAGAACTATATAAAATTAATTTGTGTATGATTTTTATTGTTGTTTTTTATTACTAAAAGAAAATTTATTGTTATATTATTCTATTGTGTTAATATATAGGATTTAAGATTTAAGATTTAAACAAGAAATAATTTAATGATCAAACAAAATCAAAGAGATTTGATCAAATAAAAATATCAAAATGAAAGACATTTGAACTAATAAAAAAATCAAAATCAAAGGGATTTAATTAAACAAAAAAATCAGAATCAAAAAGATTTGATGAAACAAAAAAATCAAAATCAAAGAGCTTTCATGAAATAGAAAAATCAAAACAAAGAGATTTGATGAAACAAAAAAATCAAAATCAAAGAGATTTGATGAAGAAAAAAATCAAATCAAAGAGATTTTTTGAAACAAGAAAATCAAAATCAAAGAGATTTGATCACAAAAAAATAAAAATTAAAATTAAAATAAATATCTTAAAGAGTAAAAAATAAGTTAATTAAAAGATCAAATAATTAAATCAAAGACAAAAATAAATAAATTAAAAGATCAAATAAATAAATCAAAGAGATTTAATAAAAAAAAGAAATCAATCAAAAAAGAAAATTAAAGATTTGGTCATAAAAAATTGATTAAAATATCAAATAAATGAATCAAAGATAAAAATATAAATTAAAAGATCAAGGAGATTTAATCACAAAGAGAAATAAAAGATAAATCACAAAGATTTGAGAATCTTTACCATAGATAAATTAAAAGATGAAATAAATAGATTAATATAAAAGATAAATAAAAAATGATCACAAAGATTCAAATAAATTAAAAAAGATCAAATAAATAAATCAAAAATAAAAATAAATTAAAAGATTAAATAATTAAATAAAAATATTTTAAGATAAATCAATCAAAAAGAAAAAACAAATATTTAAAATATAAATCAATAAGAAATACTAAATAAAAAAACATCAAAAAGATTTTGAATACATAAGGTTAAATTAGGGTTTTGGATAGGGTTTAATTACACTTAGGGTTCAATTATGATTATGATTAAATTAGGGTTAGATTTCAATTAGGATTATAGTTATGGTCAGGTATAGGGTTCAATTAGAGTAACTATTAGGGTTAGGGCTAGGGTTAGGGTACAATTTGGTTTAGGCTTACTATTAGGGTTGAATTAGGGTTAGGATTAAATTAGGGTGAAGGTTATTGTTCAATTAGTGTTAGTGTTCACTTAAGGTTATGATTATGGGTAGGGTTTGGGTTAGTGTTCTATAATAAAGCTTGGGGTTAGGGTTACAGTTGGAGTTCAAATAGAGTTACGATAAAGGTTAAGTTTACTATTCAATTAGGATTCGAATTAGGACTAGCATCCAATTAGGGTTTAATTATTAAGATTAAATAAATAGATCAAAGATAAAAATTAATTAATTAATAGATCAAATAAATAAATCAAAGAAATTTAATAAAAAGAGAAATCAAAGATAAATTGATCAAAAAAGAAAATTAGAGATTTGGTCACAAAAATTTGATTAAAATATCAAATAAAGAAATCAAAGATAAAAAAAGGGATTGGGGCCCTAGCTCGGTTGGCTAAATCTTTCCTATTGCAGGAGATTGGTCATGGGGGTTAAAAGATAAGTCAATCAAAAAGAAAAAACAAAGTTTTAAAATATAAATCAATAAGAAATACTAAATAAATAAAACTCACAAAGATTTGAATACATAAGGTTAAATTAGGGTTTGGGTGCAATTAGGGTTTATTTAAGGTTGAATTAGGGTTACAACTAGGATTTGATTAGGGTTATAAAGTTTTATTGTTCAATTAGAGTTTAATTAGGGTTAGGGTTAGAGTTTAATAAGTTTCCATTTTGTGTTAGGGTGTATTAAGGATCGAGTTTATGATTAGTGTTCAATCAAGGTTCAATCAAAGTTAGGATATAATTAGGGAAAGAATTAAATTAGTTTTATGATATATTAGTATTCAAATACAGTTAGACATCACTTATAGTTAGGATTAGGATTACAATTTAATTAGGGTTAGAGATAGGGTTAGGATTAGAGTTCAAATAAGTTTAATCTAAACCCTAATCTTAGCTCTAAGTGTAATCATAACACTAGCCATAATTGTAATCCTAAACCGAATGCTAATCTTAACTCAAATTCAAACCCTAACCATAACCCTATCCCTAATTGCAACACTTAGCATAATCCTCAAACTAATCATAACCCCAAACCTAATACTAATCCTAACCCTAAACTTAATGCTAACCTTATCCCCAAATCTAACCCTAATTCTATCACTAACCCTAACCATAACCCTAATCCTCATCCTAATCTTAATCCTCATTCCCTAACCCTAATTCTATCTCTAACCCTAACCCTAACATTAACCTTGCCCCTCATCCTAATTCTATCTGTAATAAAAGATCAAATAAATAAATCAAAAATAAAAATAAATTAAAAGATTAAATATATAAATAAAAATATTTAAGATAAATAAGAGATTTTATCAAAAAGATAAATCAATCAAAAAGAAAAAAAAAAGTTTTAAAATATATATCAATAAGAAATACTAAATAAAAAAAATCACAAAGATTTGAATACATAAGGTTAAATTAGGGTTTTGGATAGGGTTTAATTACATTTAGGATTCAATTATATGGTTATGATCCAATTAGAGTTAGAGTTCAATTACGATTATAGTTATGGTCAAGTATAAGGTTCAATTAGAGTAACTATTGCGGTTAGGGTTCTAGGGTACAATTTGGGTTAGGCTTACTCTTAGGGTTGAATTAAGGTTAAGATTAAATTAGGGTGAAGGTTATTGTTCAATTAGGGTAGTGTTCACTTAAGGTTATGATTGTGGTTAGGGTTTAGGTTAGTGTTCTATAATAAAGCTTGAGGTTAGGGTTACAATTGGAGTTCAAATAGAGTTTCGATAAAGGTTAAGTTTATGATTCAATTAGGGTTCAAATTAGGTCTAGCATGTAATTAGGGTTTAATTATTAAACTTGAATTAGAGTTAGTATTAGGGTTTGGGTGCAATTAGGGTTTATTTAAGGTTGAATTAGGGTTACAACTAGGATTTGATTAGGGTTATAAAGTTTTATTGTTCGATTAGAGTTTAATTAGGGTTAGGGTTATAGTTTAATACGTTTTCATTTTGTGTTAGGGTGTACTAAGGATCGAGCTTATGATTAGGGTTCAATCAAGGTTCAATCAAAGTTAGGATATAATTAGGGAAAGAATTAAATTAGTTTTATGATATATTAGTGTTCAAATAAACAGTTAGGCATCACTTATAGTTAGGATTAGGATTACAATTCAATTAGGGTTAGAGATAGGGTTAGTATTAGAGTTCAAATAAGTTTAATCTAAACCCTAATCTTAGCTCTAAGTGTAATCATAACACTAGCCATAATTGTAATCCTAAACCGAATGCTAATCTTAACTCAAATTCAAACCCTAACCATAACCCTATCCCTAATTGCAACACTTAGCATAATCCTCAAACTAATCATAACCCCAAACCTAATACTAATCCTAACCCTAAACTTAATGCTAACCTTATCCCCAAATCTAACCCTAATTCTATCACTAACCCTAACCATAACCCTAATCCTCATCCTAATCTTAATCCTCATTCCCTAACCCTAATTCTATCTCTAACCCTAACCCTAACATTAACCTTGCCCCTCATCCTAATTCTATCTGTAATAAAAGATCAAATAAATAAATCAAAAATAAAAATAAATTAAAAGATTAAATATATAAATAAAAATATTTAAGATAAATAAGAGATTTTATCAAAAAGATAAATCAATCAAAAAGAAAAAAAAAAGTTTTAAAATATATATCAATAAGAAATACTAAATAAAAAAAATCACAAAGATTTGAATACATAAGGTTAAATTAGGGTTTTGGATAGGGTTTAATTACATTTAGGATTCAATTATATGGTTATGATCCAATTAGAGTTAGAGTTCAATTACGATTATAGTTATGGTCAAGTATAAGGTTCAATTAGAGTAACTATTGCGGTTAGGGTTCTAGGGTACAATTTGGGTTAGGCTTACTCTTAGGGTTGAATTAAGGTTAAGATTAAATTAGGGTGAAGGTTATTGTTCAATTAGGGTAGTGTTCACTTAAGGTTATGATTGTGGTTAGGGTTTAGGTTAGTGTTCTATAATAAAGCTTGAGGTTAGGGTTACAATTGGAGTTCAAATAGAGTTTCGATAAAGGTTAAGTTTATGATTCAATTAGGGTTCAAATTAGGTCTAGCATGTAATTAGGGTTTAATTATTAAACTTGAATTAGAGTTAGTATTAGGGTTTGGGTGCAATTAGGGTTTATTTAAGGTTGAATTAGGGTTACAACTAGGATTCAATTAGGGTTATAAAGTTTTATTGTTCGATTAGAGTTTAATTAGGGTTAGGGTTATAGTTTAATAAGTTTTCATTTTGTGTTAGGGTGTACTAAGGATCGAGCTTATGATTAGGGTTCAATCAAGGTTCAATCAAAGTTAGGATATAATTAGGGAAAGAATTAAATTAGGTTTATGATATATTAGTGTTCAAATAAACAGTTAGGCATCACTTATAGTTAGGATTAGGATTACAATTCAATTAGGGTTAGAGATAGGGTTAGTATTAGAGTTCAAATAAGTTAATCTAAACCCTAATCTTAGCTCTAAGTGTAATCATAACACTAGCCATAATTGTAATCCTAAACCTAATGCTAATCTTAAACCCAAATTCAAACCCTAACCATAACCCTATCCCTAATTGCAACCCTTAGCATAATCCTCAAACTAATCATAACCCTAACCCTAACCCTAATGCTAATCCTAACCCTAAACTTAATGCTAACCTTATCCCTAAATCTAACCCTAATTCTATCACTAACCCTAACCATAACCCTAATCCTCATCCTAATCTTAATCCTAACCCTAACCCTAATTCTCTCTCTAACACTAACCCTAACATTAACCCTGCTCCTCATCCTAATTCTATCTGTATTATTAACCCTAACCCGAATGGTAATCCTAATATTAATCGTAACCCTAATGTTAACCCAGCCCAAAACCAAAGTCTATCTATAAACATATATCTAACCCCATCCCTAACTATTATATACCCCTAACCCTGATCCTAATCCTAACCTTTACCCTACCCAAAAATCTCATGCTCACCCTAACCCTAACATTGTCCCTAACTACATGATATACCCTTGATCATCACCATAATCCTTACCGTAATCATAAACCATAACTCTAACCATAATCCTAACCCTAACTCTAACCCTATTCATGATGTAAATCCTTACCCTAACCATAACCCTAAATCTTGATTCTTAACTCTAACCATAATCATAACCCTAACCCTAATCATTATCTTAACCCTAAACCTAACCCAAACCCTTCCCCTAATTGAACATTAATCGTAAATTTAATTGAATCCTAAATCCTAAATTTATTTGAATGTTAACACTTATCATTTATAAACTCATAACCAAATTGGATCCTTAATATAATTGAACACTCCCCCTAATTGAAACCCATCCCTATTTTAACCCTACTCATAACCATATCTTAAATTCTAATTATAATTCTAACCCTAATTCTATTTATAACACTAACCATAACTATATTCTATAATTCATAATCTTATTTTAAGACTAACCCTAACCTTATTTAAAATTTAACTCTATGGCTAATCCTAATTAAACACTAACCCTAACCTTATTTAAAATTTATCCCTAAGACTAACCCTAATTAAACACTAACCCTAACGTTATTTGAAAGTTAACCATAGTTTAACCCTAACACTAACTCAAAGATTTCCCCTAATTCAACCCCAACCCTAACTCAAAGGTTTTTCCCTAATTGAACCCTATTTTAACCTTTACCCTAACCCTAATTAAAGTTGAACCTCAACCCTAATAAAAGTTTGAACCTAACCATGTTTGACTTCTAACCATAACTTATATTAAATATACTAAAATATTATTATTTATCTAATAATATAATAAAATAATATTGTATAATTATATATTAATTCATGTTATGTGTTGGGCGGCAACTGCTACTAGCTTATTTATCTTAATATATTAATCTATAAATTATATGCTGAAACTAGCTTATCTATCTTAATATATTAATCTATATATTATATGCTAAAAGGTATCATTTTCAAGGCGTATTTTTTCATTAATATATATTATTAGATCTTAAAAACTTCGCACAAAAAGTGAGGTTAATGTCCACCCAATTTCACTGTAAAGAATCCGTCAATGACAATGAGGTGACCTAACGTGTAGAATTTCACGACAAATCTCAAACAAAAATGAGGGGAAGTTTTACCATCATCGCATATGACTACACGCTGGAGCAGAAGGCACTGTCTATGTAGGCTACAAAATACACCGCACGACAACCGTATTCGTCAGAAGTAGAAGTCGAAAGCCCGTCAGAAGCATAAGCCGAAAGCCCGTATTTGTCAACCGTATTCGTCAAAAGTAGAAGTCGAAAGCCCGTCAGAAGCAGAAGCCGAAAGCCCGTATTTGTCAAAGTTGTCAGGGAGTTTTTCACGGGACTTGGCAATTTAAACCAAAATGTTTCAATAAGGGAGAGGAGCTGATTGTGGGATAGGGTCCGATCGCTGGTATAGATATGGACAGCCTGGGGGCCAACTTTGGACCGTCTGGGGCCCACTTTTGGGCAATAAAAGTGTCAATAAATTTACACTTAGTATCCAACTACCAATCCCTTCAATTCAAAAAATACACAAATTGACCAATCATGTAACGCCATATTAGCATACCAATATTACATGACTTAGTTACCCACTGTGGGTCCATCACTTTTTTTGGCTCTTTTTGAAAAGCGTCCCCAAAACATGGAAAACGTGCTCAAATTTTCCCCCAAAAAAATTATGATACTACCAACTCTACAGTCAAGGGACGTGGCAAAAAAAAAAGCCCACTTGACATGAAAGTTGCCCTACCCACGATAAGACGCTCTCCTTTAAAAAAAAAGAAAGACGTAAGTTAATTTTTTTTATACGGCTGCGTGTGGTGTATTTTGTAGCCTGCATAGATAGTGCCGGAGCAGCATCTCTGCAAACAAACAGTGAAATCTAACAAACAGTGAAATCTACGGCTGAGAGAAAAAAAAACAGTGAAATCTAACCGCAAGCCAATCGAACGGTCACTATTGTATCCATTGTCTTGCATCCCTTCTAATACTATTTGAACCGTTGATGACCGAAGTTAACCCGCACACTTCAGAGAGGGAACGCCTTCGGCGTAAATATATGTCGACCATACAATAAAATACATCATTTATAACGAGGATGCCTTTTTCACCATGACAATGCGATGTCCTCTTTTCTCTCCCAAACAGGCATGATGTACCGCCCAGGATAAAACTCTTCCTTGCAGAGCTTAAAAGGAAAAATTGATGGCAGGCTTAAGATTAGGGTTATGGATGAAATATTTAGCAGGGTTTAGGCTGGCGCCATTTGTCCCCACTCCAGAGCATGTGGGGCTCGCTATGCTTAAGCTTGCAGGCGTCTGCCCCTCGGACTTGGTGGTGGACGTGGGTTGTGGAGATGGGCGCCTCCTCATCAGCGCTGCAAAGCATCATGGCGCCAGGGGCTGCGGCCTCGAAATGGATGCTCAACTCGCCCAACAAGCCGTAAGCGCCATCGAGCGGGAGGGCCTTGCCCACATGATCTCCGTCCTCCACACAGACGCCTTGAATGCCGGCTTGCAGCTGCAACGCGCTTCTGTTGTTACTCTTTACTTAAGCGATGCAGGAAACGCTAAACTTCTTCCCCACCTGCAGCGCCAGCTCCCTCAAAATGCCAGGGTAGTGTCCTTCTGCTGGCCCTTCCAGGATCTTACGCCCTCGCGTGTTCAACGAGTCGATGGTATTGCTTTGTACCTTTATGATTTTAATGCTCTCCATAACAATTCACCCTCCTAATCATCTTCATTCCCTAATTCCCTGAATTTCATCGCCTCATTGTGTTTTGTTTTTCTACTTTAGTTTTATGCCCTACAGTTATTTTATTGCCATGGATATTTTGGTGGCTTTCTCTACCAGATTGACTGTGTAATCATGTGGCATTATTCTTCGTGTAATTTTCCTGAAGAGGGTCTCCAAGGAGACTCGAAAGGATGGAATAAAAAACACTAAACATTTTTAGTATCCGGATACATACACGATATTATGTCTGAACGGTGAATGGTGAAAATCTAATTTTGTTAATAACATTGGTACTAAAACTACTCCTGAAATGAATTGTACTCCTCGTTTTCTTTTTCTGTTGCTAGTGAATTTTGCCTTGTTTGATTGCTTGATTCCAAACAATATTGTATGTTTGTTACTGCAGAAAGTTTTTACATGTACATTTTAAGGTGAAAAGTAGATTCATAGTGTATAAGATGGATGATTTCAGATTCGCAGAGGAACTGAGAATTGCGATAGTTGAAAAACTCGCGGCTCAGCAAATCTAGCTAGACCTAATTTTGAGTTGGACTCGACGATTTGGCAAATTTAATAAATAAAATGTGAAATCATTAACTCAGCAAGTTCACCAAAACTCTGCTAGGCGAATTAGTGGGCAATTTCCCTAGCTTCAAGATTTAGTCGTGAGTACTCGGTGATTTTTTGAACTATGAACTACGTATATCCGTTCAGGTTAACTGCTTCCAACATTGAGAAAGTCCCAATTTATAAGATTTTATTGGGTATATCTAGACAACCAATTTTTGTGTGAAAAAGGGTCTGGGTGGAATGTTGCAAAATACACAAGCTGAGGATTTCAATACACTGATCAATATGGTTCAACATTGATGCATTTATAAATGAATTTCTTGCAAGCTTCAGTACTTTCCACCTGGCTCTGTAAGGGCTATTTGCACAACTCAATAAGCTATATTCAAAGTTGAATCAATCTTGTGTGATAATTTATCAGGAATTGACTGCGTAGTGTTGAGTTGATCTGCATTGACTGATATTCATTTTGTTACTTACATTATTACAGCTATACACAGCTAAGTGAGCTTTAATGTCAGTCTTGTTATTTTCCTATATTGCATTTGGACAATTTTTCTCTTTTTCAAAAAAGTGTAGTAGAAATACACTATTCATTGTCATGCCATACACTAGGAGATACTGAGCGCTCAAATTGCATTATGAGTATATGAGTAGACTTTAAGGACTGTCCTGAAAGTAGCTCAAGCTATATTAAATAAATCAGGCTGAGCAATGCTATCCATTTGCATACTATTTGACAAAAAATTAAAAAACTGACCAATGGCTGTTATGACATTCTCTGTAGTAGTATCTACATGGTTTTGATGTCTATTATGACCTTGTTCAATACTGCTTTTTGTTGTAAGACTCTATTTGGAGAGAGCCTAGCCTATAATGCTGTTGTCTTGACTATATTTACATTGGACTGCAGAATCTAATTGTGGTCTAACCTTCATTCGACGGATTTTCTGCCTGCTTTAGACCTGTCATATTTGAAATCCATTTGATTGGTTAGTCACCAATATGATGCTTTTTGAGCTCATTGTTCGTTTAGTGTGTTACTGACAACCCTGTTCCTGCCAGGGGATTCCTCACTTCTCGTTTCAGTTGGCAGAATGAACTTGTTTTTGCATTTTCAGGAATCAGGATGCTAAAGGGGTCCTTTCTCTGGCTTTTTGCTGTTTATAGTCATTTTTTATCCTTAGTAGAGATGGGTGTTCAATGTTTTGATTCTTAACATATTTTTTCCTATCCTAACAATTTTCCTTCAGTCTTGGATGTAGAAGGGCATCTTAGCCATCTTGTTAAAAGCGATTCTAAGGCTGCTTGTTTTTGGTTTCTTCATAGCCTCTTTCCTTAAGCTACGAAAAGAGCATTGTAAAGTCTGTAATCTATTAGTGAGGGAGACTGTGGATTTCTAGATGCCATAATGATGGTAGTTTATGGAAGTGGTACCATCAGAATCATGACTTTTGGATCATTCTTTGAAGGATGTCGAACTGAGGATGTCCTTGCACTCAACCTTAAGCCACCTATCATTAAACTCGTACACATGGTAGAGACGATAAGGATCATGAGAAACTATTCTTTAGTAATCATTGATATATTTCAGTGTTCCACGGGGACGCGTCCCCCCCGAAAAACACCGCGTTTCGGAGACGGGGACGTTTCCGAGACGGGGAGACGCCTGGGAAACGTCCCTCCGCCGTCTCCGCGTACCGCCGCCGTCCCCCCGCCGTCTCCTCCTGAAGGGAGACGTTTCCCTGACTTTTGCGCACAGAAACGCCATGGAAACGCGATGGAAACGCCGGTTAAAAAATTGAAAAAGTTAAAAACATTTTAACCTAAGTTTTATTATACTTCATTTGATGAAATTATATCATTTTACATAGCAGCCGCAGGGTTTTTTGACTGGAGTCTGGTGCATTCGACTGCATTTGAGGTATTTCATTTTTCGAACCCTTCGTTTTGGCTCGCAATTTCATTTTCATTGTATGCAAAACGTTGAAACCTGGTTTTTTGAGCGCCACAGAGATGTCCGCTCATGGAATGCAATGGTCGCGGGGCTTGCAGAAGCCGCGCGACCATTGCATTCCATGAGCGGACATCTCTGTGAGTTAGCAAATAAATTAATAATAATTGCAACTGCAAGCTGCGCGACCATTACATTCCATGAGCGGACATCTCTGTGAGTTAGCAAATAAATTAATAATAATTGCAACCATTGCATAATTTGCATTCCATGAGCGGACATCTCTATGAGTATGAGCAAATAAATGGAATCAGAAATTAGAATGCAATGATTGCAGGATATGCAGTTGTTGTTGCAGTGCAACAACAACTGCATATCCTGCAATCATTGCATTCCATTTGAATTTTGAATTGAGACTATAGACTATAGAGGAATTTTGTTAGATGTTGTAGTTGCAAGTGCAACTGCCCTGTAGACATGTATGCAAATTTGCAAAATGAAAATGCCAAAATGTGGAAGCATAGCCGAGACATGTTTAACTTTTTTACTTTCTGACAGTGTGCCTCAACTTCAAGGCTGAAAGAGATGTCAATATGTCATCTCAATTCAAATGGAATGCAATGATTGCAGGATATGCAGTTGCTGTTGCACACTGCAACAGCAACTGCATATCCTGCAATCATTGCATTCCATTTGAAATTTTGAATTGAGATGACATCTCTTTGAGCCTTGAAGTTGAGGGCCTTGAGGCACACTGTCAAAAAGTAAAAAAGTTCACATGTTCGCAACGGCAACTGCATATCCTGCAATCATTGCATTCCATTTGAAATTTTGAATTGAGATGACATCTCTTTGAGCCTTGAAGTTGAGGCACACTGTCAAAAAATAAAAACTAAAAAAGTTCACATGTCTCGTCTATGCTTCCACATTTTGGCATTTTTGATTTTGCATACATGTCTACAAGGCAGTTGCAAGTTTGCAATTAGTAATTACAACATTTGACAAAATTCCTCTATAGTCTCAATTCGAAAAAGTAAACCCTGCGGCTGCCACTGTAAAATAATAATTCATCAAATGAAGTATAAAACTTCACACTCACAAACAAAATTCCTCCAATCATTGCATTCCATTAGATGACATCTCTTTGAGGCACATTGTCAATTTAAAATTTAAAAGTTAAAAACTTTGAAATGGAAAGTTGGAAACATGATAACATTGATAAATGATAAGTGATAACATCATATTGTTTTTTTATTTTCATGATTTCATCTTTTGCAATAAATTATAGAGGTCTGATTTTGTTTTTAAATCTTTTTTGCAGCCTCATTTGACATTATCTGATTATCATAATGAGTTCAATCAATAGAAGTGGCGATGAGGTTGAGGGTGAGGAGGTTGAAGCAGAAATTGGAAGTGGAAGTGGAAGTGAAAATGAATCTGATGATTCAGAATTTCAAATAGAAGTAGAAGAGGGTGAACATGACTCAAATACTCAGACTCAAGCTGAAGCAGGTTCTATTGAGAGTAGAAGAGTCAAAGATAAATGCCCTTCAAAAATCCTCCAAAAATATGCCAAGGGCCCCTTTGATCCAAAATCACCATTAAAACAATTTGCAACTAAGATGCCGAAACAGCCTGGGTCACGTGGGGGCACTAGAAAGTGGGTGTGCCATCTTTGTCATCTTGACTGGTTTGGGAGCATTACTAGAACTAATTCTCACTTCTTATTCGAGGCAAAGGTGTAGATGTTTGTAAGAAGGTGGAAAACAATGCAAAGTATAGAGCTGAAATTTTAAAATTATGGGGTTCGGATGAGGAAGCAACACCTATGACAGCTACATTGGCACATAGGAGTAAGGCTGATCAGATTGCAGCAGTTTCTACTTCTACTTTGCAGAGTCAAAGGCCACCAAATCCATTCAGTTCATGTGTAGGAGAGCCTAAGGGGAAACGTAAAGTGGCATCTTCAAGTTCACATCCATTGGCAGATTTATTCAATGCACAAGCAAAGGATGAGGCAGATGATGCTATTGGCAAATTCTTCTTTGCCAATGGCATTCCATTCCATGTGGCTCGCTCTCCTTATTACAAGGAAGCTATGTCAAAGGTAATAAGGGCGGGACCATCATATGTGCCACCAGGGGAAACTAAGTTGAGGACAACAATCTTGGATCAGAACTATTCCAAGATTAATATTTTGATGGAGAAGATGAAGAGAACCTGGGTCTCAAGTGGATGCAGCATAGTCATGGATGGGTGGTCGGACATTAGGCATCGTCCACTCATCAACATCATGGTCACATCTACAGCGGGCCCTTATTTCCTTAGGGCTATTGATTGTTCAGGGCATAGCAAGGATGCTCATTATCAATTCCAGATTCTCAAGGATGCCATAGAGGAGGTTGGGCCACAGAATGTGGTGCAGGTAGTGACAGATGCGGCCCATGTGTGTAGAGCTGCAGGGAAGTTGGTTGAGGCAGCCTATAGACACATTTGGTGGACTCCTTGCTGTGTGCATGCTATGAATAATGCACTTAAGGACATGGGTAAAATCAGCTGGATCAAATCAATTGTGAGTGATGCTAGAGATGTGCAGATGTTTATCTGCAACCACCATACTTCACATGCACTTTTCAGAACCTTCTCCAAGAAGGAATTCCTGAAACCTATAGAGACTCGGTATGCATCATACTTTATTCTCTTGGAGAGGATGCTTGAGTTGCAAGAGCCATTGCAAGTAATGGTAATGACAGCAGAGTGGAACCGATGGCCTGAGTCGAAGACAGAGCAGGGGTTGAGGGTTAAGGAGGTGGTGAAGAATGATGTCTTTTGGGCTGATGCCACATATATTGTCTCCATCATTGATCCAGTCTTCAAGGTTATTAGATTTGGGGACTCTAATGCACCTTCCCTTGGAGAGGTATACGAGTGCATTGATTCCATGCTTGATCAAATGAAGGCTAAAGTGCGAGAGAAGGACCCCACAATGCAATTCTACACCGAGCACATTTATCCAATCATTCAGCATAGATGGGAGAAGCTCAACACTCCCTTACACATGGCTGCCTATGCATTGAACCCGAAGTGGTATGTGCCACGTCCCGGCAGAATAACACCTATAGAGGATGCTGAGGTGAAGGAAGGGTTCATGAAGGCCATTGACAGAATGTATGATCCTACAGAGGCCAGCTTGCTTCGTACCGAGTGGACAAAATTTGCCACTCTTTGGGGATATTCAGAGGCGGCCAAGGTAGATTTGGAGACTATGTCAGAGGAGGACCCCAAGTTGTGGTGGACTATGCATGGGCCTAGATCTTTGATTACTACTCTAGCCATTCGTTTGCTGTCCCAAGTTTCTAGTTCTTCTGCTGCTGAGAGGAACTGGTCCACTTATAGCTTCATCCACTCTGTTAAGAGGAACAGGCTTACTTCTAGGAGGGCAGAGAAGCTTGTGGCTGTACATAGTGCCCTACGTCTAGTTGACCGCAACACAACTACATACAAGGAGAGTCCAGCAGCCAGATGGGATGTAGAGCCAGAAGAGCCATCACAGATAGATGATGATCCTACAGAGACAGGGCTGGTTGGTATTGGTTTAGATGAGCTTCAGCATGCGGAGTCTAGCAGTTCTAGTGATGAGGAGATTGGCATGGAGCTTGGAGATGATTAGATCATTAGCAGCATCAGGCCATTAGCCTGGAGCCATTTTGATTTACTATTAGTCTATTAGTATTTACTATTTTCAGTATTTTGTTACTTGTACTCTGTTTTGGAAGTTTGAAGTTTGAACATTGATAATACAGTGATACTTGATTGTAATTATCAAATTATGATTCATGAATCATGATTATGAAACTCAAATTATGAAACATATTGATATAGTTCTTGTTGCATTTCCAATGTCAATGAAATGATATATTATTGCAATGTGTTATTGTGTTTAGAGTTTAGACAATTAAATTATTAATCTTTTAAGTTTTAATTTTCAAGTACTATATGTATTTTAGCGCCACCCCCCCGCCGCCCCCCCGCCGCCGTCCCCCCGCCGTCCCCCAATTTAGGCCCCCCGTCTCCCATCTCGGAAACACGTCCCCCGCCGTCCCCCCGTCCCCGTCCCCGAAACTCCGTGGAACATTGATATATTTTTAATCATTTGAAATTTAATTTAGTCTTCCCTGTCTTTGTGCATAACTGGCAACTATTGAGTCATTTAATCCGGACCTTGTTGTTACATTAGCCATTTTGTCCACTGTCTGCTATTTGTTCCAGGAATGTAGTTGACAAGACTGTTTGTTAGATTTCTTAAATAGATCCTTAACATCATGGAAAATGTTCTTGAGTCAAGGATTATAATTCATGCGTTTTATTGCGATCAACATGACTGCCTACATCAACTATCTTCCAATTAAGAGTTCCTTGATTTCTTTCTCAAGGCACATTTTCATGTTTTTATCAGACAAAGAAGCTCAGTTTTATTGTTTGAAGCTTTTTGGTTTTCCCGTTACTGTATAACAGAGAAATATCAGTCATGATAAATAGTAGAGGTTTCTTCAATCCTTGCGTCACTAGGATTAGTTGTGGTGCTCCATCAAATATGAACAGGCTGGGAAGAGGAATTTGAGTTTCCTCTTTGTCTGACTTCTCTAAGTGCTTAGAGACTTGTCTTTTGAATCTTTGATGTTGGTCTTGTGATATTAAGTCTCTTCTATTAATTATTTCTGCAAATACTATCGAGCTTTAATTGATCTAAAACATCACCAATGACAAGTGGCCTTAGTAAAGTAAAAGTGCTTGTTAAACAATGCACCAGTCAAAGAATGTCCATTACAGTTTAAAACAAGCTTTTAGATATTGTAGCTATGATGTGAGATGATAAATTCCCATTAGGAGTGTCTATCTTATCCAACACATATACATAAGAAAAGAACGATTCATCCATAAAAGAATGGAGATATTCTTTGGGCTTTCCCAACTCACAGAAACCAACTTCCAAAGCATTGCAAAACTAACTCCAACGGATGCTATCTGCATTTAAGATATGTTAATCTGGTTTGAACATCATGAAAGAACATATAATTGTGGGAAACATGCTAGAGAACGCATACAATGACGCAACAACAAATTACCCTAGAGATGCCCTTTAACATTGCAAGAGTAATTAAACTCTCTTTGTTCCACTAGCATAGTCCAATTACAAAGATTTTACAATGCCTCTTAAGGCTTTCAAGAGTTGTAGCAATGTCTACAAACCATTCCTTATACTTGCAACATAGAAACTGCTGTCCTCAGAATTCAAATTATAAAATGAACATGAAAGTGAAAGATACCATGAGAGTTAAAAAAACAAACAAACAAACTTATAACCACATTTTCAATGAACTTGTGTCTCTCCTACATCCTCCCATTCACCAAAAATGGAAGATCAGATGTCTAAAAATGGAAAGTGGAGGATTTTAAGATAGAACATGGAAAGTGAATGATTTTAACTTCTATTGTTTGATCTTCTCTATTTGAGGTTCAATATTCACCAAAAATGGAAGATCAGATGTCTAAAAAAGAATATTGAACCTCAAAAAGAGAAGATTAAACAATAGAAGTTAAAATCATTCACTTTCCATGTTCTATCTCAATAGCATCAAAATTCCCATGGTTGATTATGTTGCTTGGACAAACCAACGATTTTGTTCAATTTGGTTTTCTTATTAGTTTTGAAGTTTGTACTCTTGTTCCAATGGCTGCCCAAGATGCTCTAGATCATCTTAGACTCTTCTCTGATAGGAATATAGTCTCTCTTGCTCCATAACACACTAAGCTTCAATAAATTCTTGACTCTTAAGGCACTCGATAACTTGGACTGAAGTGTAAGCAATGCAAATTGATCTGAATGGTCTAGTTTCTTCGATTTGATTTTTGGATCAATAATATTTTTTTGGGTAGATGGGGTTGAAGGGATAAATAGCTTGATAAACTTATACAAGAGAAGCAATACTAGTAGAATCAACATTATAGAAAAACACAAGATTCCACTTGGGAAAACCCTATTGGGTAAAATACCTAGTGTAATAACCTTCTTCCTTATTGCATCAACTTAATTGTTTACAATACAATAATAAGCTCTCTTCTAACCTTTATATATATATATATATATATATATATAACGCACATCAATAGTTGTATTATAGTATCAGAAACATCAAATCCATGGGCCAAACACTCAAGAAGAAAATCTTCAACTTTTTATGGGGGCTAACCATACCCCCTTGCATCCCCAAAACAAAACAAGGCCACTACCAACTCTCCCATTTTGACGAGAAAACATATAAATTGTACAATACATTTTTGACATTTCTCTGCTTGTTGAATGCTTACCATAGGGAGCCACAATTCTAGGTTGTCAACTACTAAGGGCAACCATGCCCACTAATTTTCCACACCAAGAAAATTTCTTAGTAATTACAACTCTTGATAATGAATCATCAACATTCCAATTTGTATAATCTTTTTCCAATGAAATTTGCTTGCCTTAGAACATGATACCTTATATCTACATGCTTTAATTGAGAATGATAAACAAGATTCTTTGCCAACCATACCGTACTTTTATTGCTATAGTCGATCCTTACAATCTTTTGTAAAAGACCAACAATCAAGCACAATGTTTGTAACCACACACCTTCCTTATAGGCGTGAGTTGTTGCTATTACTTTACCTATTTTGTAGATAAAACAATCACTATTTACCTTTTATTCATCTAGCTCATTGCTCCTTCAAAGGACCAAATACATAAACATTGATAGATTTTCGATAGTGAAGGCCTTTAGCTCAATTAGAATCCGCAAATTATTGTAGATTCACAATTTACTCTCACTAACTTTTTGTTGGTAACAAATTGCATAATTTGAGGTGTCACATAAATATCTGAAAATTCTTTTTATAACAGCCTAATTTTTTGTTTCTTGGTTTGGATATATATCTACTCACAAGTCCCACTACATGTGTAGTGTCATGTCTAGTATAGACCATTGCATATATAAGGCTTTCAACAACACTAGCACAAGGAACTCGACACATTTCCTCAATTTCCTCTTTTGTTTTGGCACATTTCAACATATAATTTTATTTTTTTTAAAAGGAAAGGAAGGACTCATAAGTTTTCCATCTGGCATACTAAACCTTTGGAGTATCATCGCAACATACTTTCTTTGATGTAAACATACTTTTTTGTTTACATTATCTTTTTTGATCTATGCTCGATTTAAATTTTTTAGCACCAAGATCTTTCATATCAAACCAAGACTTAATTAGATCGATCATTTCCGTTTTGTTACAAATTAATATCATGTCATCCACATACAACATAGTGATAACAAAATTATCACCTTTCCATTTCAAATACACATAGGATTAGCTTTGATTTTGTTAAGCTCAGCCACCATGATCTTTCATATCAAACTGTCATGTCCTTTGAAATCGTAATATGAAACATATAGAATCCAATAAATATCAAAATACAAATACAAGAAATTACACTCGAAATATTATTATAATTATAATTATCAAGATAATATTATAATTACACAATTATTGTAATAGAATAATTAATTAAATTGCCATACAATAGAATAAAATAACAATAAGATTATTTTATAAATATCAAGTATTCAAACACAAATAAAATGGAACAACAAAATGAACACAATCTAATATTATTGTAAACATTATCATTATTGACAAATTAATATTTATGCTTTAATGTTCAAATATCAAATATTTAAATGCAAGTAAAAATCAACATTAAAAAAAAAAAAAAAAAACATATAATGAAGAGAAAACTGAATAAGGTCAGAATTCTATAATATAGACCATTATTCATAGTTGTTGTGAATCCTACATAAAGATAAAATAAATTATTGTTGCATGACCCTTTAAAGCTTCGCTTCACTTTATCATACACAAAGTAAGTTAAATACCCAGCAATTAGCGATCATAAAGTAATTAACGTTTCACTCAAGGGAAGTGCTTGAGTAAAGACATGACTTTTCATCAAGCAAGGGTTCAATATTTAATGGGAACCATTTCAAGAGAAAAAGGGGATCATAGCTGTGAAGAACAAAGGATCACCATCGGGGCTGACGAATAGAGAGGGATATATTCTGTCAGAAACTTTCTCCTAAATCTGACACAAGGCAGAAAGTAAGGTATGTCTATGAATATAAGGTAAGTTTGGGTAAGTAGAGTTTTCTTTCGGTAATTCAGATTTGAACAATGGCTGTCTAAAACAGACGTATGCATTGGATGAGTGTTTGATTTGCAAGTGTTTTACACACTTAGATAAAATGAAAATAAGGAATAAATAATATCCAACACAGATTTATATCTATTGATTAGTAAGTTCAGATAATGTAAAGCTAAGAATGAATGAATGCTAAGCATGGTAGTGTGCTTTATTTATATATAAAGAGAATACTACGAAAGAGTAAGCATATATATACATATATACATATATGTATATTTCTGAGTGGGAGATAAGAGTAGAATATAAATGAAGAATAAAATTATATAAATGTATATATGAGTACTAAGTAGAATAATTAATGTTGGAATACCAATATATATATATATGAGGAAGCGATTATATAGAATAAATATATATTATTTACGATTATCCAATAATGATGTTGGTAGCAATTATTGAACCTTATAAGCAAATATGATTCTTAATATACGAAGGGAAAACATATTCTTATTTATTTGATTCATACTAATGATATCTTCTAAGTGTTAAGGATAGATGGATCAATTAGGAGGAGAATGAGATCGGGATTTCAGATATCCTTGCCAGTATAGCAACTGCCAGATAAGTATGAGATATTATTCTTGTAGTGTGTTATTTTACTATGATATGCAATCAAATATAATATTAGTCATGGATAATAGCTCTGTATATCTGAGTTATCAATTATTGCTAAAATTTGAATAATGGATCAGTGACACTGATTAATATGTAAAAGCAGAATATGTGTCTACATTATGAATGTTATTTGTCAAAGCCACAATAATGTTGCTTACAACAATTATTGTGTCTTGTTAAGCTATTATGACTTTACTACTACGAGAAAAGACTATGGGCCAAATTCCCTTCGTTAATGCTGGATGAGAATAGGGAGTGTGTGGAAGGGAAAGGTAGGTAAATCCATCCAATGTTGGATGGAGCCCAAGACGGGTAACCAACCTTGAGGGTGTCCAACTCAAGATGGTGCACGTGCCCTTGGCACAGTAAATCTACCATCCCATGAGGTTAGGGAGAGGAATGAGGCGAAGATCTATTTCGCTTGGGAGTAAGAAGTCATTCTTGATCATGATAGTTAATGCCCTAGATGATAATGCATTCATTCGTCTTATTCTTAAAATATGCAAAACTGAAATGAACTAATCATTAAATTATGTACTTTATTGATATTTCATAATGTATATAGGACTTTAAAGCAATTTACATAAATAACATAATGTGTGTGTAAAATAAATCATATGTCCTAACTTGTACTCTTATGTTTTTAGATAAGTTTAACTAGGGGACATTACAAGTGGTATCGGAGCATGTTCCTGCCATCTTGTGTGTACTACGTGTGCCTTACATGTATTCTAGTGTGCACTTTGATATAATATATGCACATTCAAGTGTATTCGAAGGCTTACTTTGTGACTTATTTGTATGCTTTGTAACATAGATTCCTGAGAATACTTTGTGTATTACGTGTATTTGCATATATGCTTCATACTTGTGTATACTTATGACCTTGGGATAGGGGACGGGTCCACGGTGTACTATGGGATGCACCAAATCCACTTCCCAATTGTTTGACGGTAAACTTCATTCGAGTGTATTTGCATTTGAGTATATACTCTATAACTCGTATTTGTATTTGAGTGTATACTCTATGATTGTATTTGTATTTGAGTATATACTCTATGACTTGTATTTGTATTTGAGTGTATACTCTATGATTGTATTTGTATTTGAGTATATGCTCTATGACTTGTATTTGTATTTGAGTGTATACTCTGTTATTGTATTTATATTTGAGTATATACTCCATGACACATTTGTATACCTTGTAACATTGAATTCAAGTGTGTACTTCATGATGATGTATTCAAGAATGTACTCTATGACTTTGTATTTGTTGTGACTTGTATTCAAGTGTATACTTTATGACTTACATGTATTCATACACATGCTTTGTGACTTTATGCACTCATGCATATACTTCATGATCTTATGAATGTGCCTCATGTTTTACATACTTGCGTTATGCCTAATGTGCTTTAGCATGTCTACTACATGTATATATTTATGTCATGTATATTCTATTTCTTGAGTGTATACTTCCGATTGAACATGTATACCTCTTCGAGTGTATTTGCATACCTTGAGTGTATTAACGTGCCTTACTTGTAAATTCCTAGTGTATGTATCACATCTTGCGAGTGATTATATTTGATGTGCCTTCAGCATGATTGCTTCATGAAAGCTTTATGTGTGATTAACTCATGTTTGATTCATGGGTGCCTTCTTAATACCTTGAAAAGGCTTCATAATGTGACTTATGTATCTTCCAATGTTTGCTCATGCTTCGTATGTTACTAGCTTCATTTCTGAAGTGATTGTGGCTTACAATATCTTATGTTCCTACCTTGTGATTGTTTCATGTATGACATTTGCTCCATGTAAGGTATAGTATGTATTCAACATGAGTGATTATATGCGTACATGTTGTATGCCGTTGAAATATTTTTTCGATATTTGACGTGTATTCAGCATGTGTGATCCATGCGAATGCTTGTATGTGTATGATACTTGCCTTCTATAAATGTATGACTGTATATGTATTCATGCATGCTAATACAAATACTTCATGCTTCATCTACTTCTTAATTGATATGTGTCCTCATGTTTGAATGCCGGTATGTACTTTGTGTAATGATCTACATATCTCATGCGTATTCATGTATATGATCTTGCTAATGTGTATTCCAATACCTTGTGTATCCCTACATGTATTTCTATGACTTATAAGTAATCATTTGTTCTCATGTGAATGATTCATGTGTCTTCATGACTCTGTGAAGTCATGTACTACTGCTTACAACAGATATCTTACGAATAATCTGTGCATACGCTCCATGTATATATTTCATAAGTTTATGATATGCTTCACTCCTTTTGTATATTCAGATGTTTGCTTATGCCTTAGATGTTTTCAACATAATTGCTCTTCTCATGTATGTTGGTGTCTGATTCCCACCTCATGTGTATTCAAATGCAATTCAATATCTGTGTGTATAGATGTGTGTGACACTTGCCTTTGTATATGATCCATGCCTTGAGTGAATGCTTCATGTCTTATGTGTACATTACTCAGTATATTAAATGACTTATGAATTCAAGTGTACTCAAGTGTAACTGATGTATTCAAATATACTGCATGATTTATGTGTATTCAAGTGCCTTCAGGCAGATACTTTATAATTTATGTGTGTATAATCATATGTATACTTTGGGCTTGTATTCATGTGCATGTTTTGCAACTTGTGAGCATTCCCCTATGCAACTTGTGTGTATTTATGAAGACACTTTGTAATCCACATATATTCCAACTCATACAGTCATGACTCCAAACAAGATTAGTTTTGTCGTCAAAAGTGAAGGAGTTGTAACTATTGTAGTGATAAGATGTTTTGGTGATTGCTTGAGGACAAGCAATCTCGGGCAGGGTGGACTATCATGTCCTCTGAAATCGTAATATGAAACATATAGAATCCAATAAATATCAAAATACAAATACAAGAAATTACATTCGAAATATTATTATAATTATAATTGTCAAGATAATATTATAATTACACAATTATTGTAATAGAACAATTAATTAAATTGCCATACAATAGAATAAAATAACAATAAGATTATTTTATAAATATCAAGTATTCAAACACAAATAAAACGTAACAACAAAATGAACATAATCTAATATTATTGTAAACATTATCATTGTTGGCAAATTAATATTTATGCTTTAATATTCAAATATCAAATATTTAAATGCAAGTAAAAATCAACATTAAAATAAAATATAATGAAGACAACACTGAATAAGGTCAAAATTCTATAATATAGCCCATTATTCATAATTGTTGTGGATCCTACATAAAGATAAAATAAATTATTGTTGCATGACCCTTTAAAGCATCGCTTCACTTTATCATACACAAACAAAGTTAAATACCCAACACTTCACTCAAGGGAAGTGCTTGAGTAAAGACATGACTTTTCATCAAGCAAGGGTTCAATATTTAATGGGAACCATTTCAAGAGAAAAAGGGAATCATGGCTGTGAAGAACAAATGATCACCATTGGGGCTGAGGAATAAAGAAGGATATATTCTGTCAGAAACTTTCTCCTAAATCTGATGCAGGGCAGAAAGCAAGGTATGTCTATGAATATAAGGTAAGTTTGGGTAAGTAGAGTTTCCTTTCAGTAATTCAGATTTGAACAGTGGCTGTCTAAAACAAACATATGCATTGGCTGAGTGTTTGATTTACAAGTGTTTTACACACTCAGATAAAATGAAAATAAGGAATAAATAACATCCAACATAGATTTATATCTATTGATTAGTAAGTTCAGATAATGTAAAGCTAAGAATGAATGAATGCTAAGCTTGATAGTGGGTTATATATATAGAGATAGAGAGAATACTATGAAAGAGTAAGCATATATATACATATATATGTATATTTCTGAGTGGGAGATAAGAGTAGAATAAAATTATATAAATGTATATATGAGTACCAATAAATATAAGTAAAATAATTAATGTGGGAATACCAATTAATGTGTGTGTGTGTAAATATCAATTGATATAAATAAGGAAGTGATTATATAGAATAAATATATATTATTTACGATTATTCAATAATGATGTTGGTAGCAATTATTGAATCTTATAAGCAAATATGATTCTTAATATACGAAGGGAAAATAGATTCTTATTTATTTGATTCATACTAATGATATCTTTTAAGTGTTAAGGACAAATGGATCAATTAGGAGGAGAATGAGATTGGGATTTCAGATATCCTTGCCAATAGAGCAGCCACCCGATAAGTATGAGATATTATTCTTGTAGTGTGTTATATTTTACTATGATATGCAATCAAACATATTATTAGTCGTGGATAACAACTTTGTATATTTGAGCTATCAATTATTGCTAAAATTTGAATAATGGATCTATGACATTGATTAATATGTAAGAGTAGAATATGTGTCTACATTATGAATGTTATTTGTCAAAGCCATAATAATGTTGCTTACATCAATTATCGTGTCTTATTAAGCTATTATGACTTTACTACTATGAGAATAGACTCCAGGCCAAATTCCCTTTGTTAATGCTGGATGAGGATAGGGAGTGTGTGGAAGGGAAAGGCGGGTAAATCCATCCAATGTTGGATGGAGCCCAAGACGAGTAACCAACCTTGAGGGTGTCCAACTCGAGATGGTGCATGCGCCCTTGGCACAATAAATCTACCATCCCATGAGGTTAGGGAGAGGAATGAGGCAAAGATCTATTCCGCTTGGGAGTAAGAAGTCATTCTTGATCATGATAGTTAATTCCCTAGATGATAACACATTCATTCATCTTATTCTTAAAATATGCAAAACTAAAATGAACTAATCATTAAATTATGTACTTTATTGATATTTCATAATGTATATAGGACTTTAAAGCAATTTACATAAATAACATAATGTGTGGGTAAAATAAATCATATGTCCTAACTTGTGCTCTTATGTTTTTAGATATGTTTAACTAGGGGACATTACACAAACTAAGAGTTAACTAGATTGATCATATCCTTATTCTTACCAATCAATAGCATGACATCCACATACAACACAATGATAACAAACTGATCACCTTCCTATTTCAAATACACATCGAATTAGCTTTGGTTTGGTCAAGCTTAAGTGCTAAAACATCCTTTGTTCTACTTCAAGATTGAAAGCATCAACAATGGCCAATTGAAATTTAATTTAGCAACAAGAGAAAAAATCTTGCCAAAATTAATTCCATTTGTCTAAAAGAGAATCCCTTTGCTACTGGGTGAGCTTTGTACTTGACCAATTTTATTTTACATAATACTTCTTCAATACCCATTTGCAACTAATAGGTTTTCTTTTAGGAGGTAATTTCACCAAGTCTTGTTTGGTTTTTATTTAACTCCATTTCTTCCTCTATGACCTCCTTCCAAGACTTATTTTCATTTGAGGCAAGTGGTTATGATACTGTAAATCTATTCATCATTAAGTGAATGCGATGGACCTAAAACAAACTACACCCTTTGTTGCTGGGGTTGATTGAATCACTCTTGCTCTTGTGGAAAATCTAGGTAAACAATGGGGAATCCAATTGATTATTCTCTTCACATTGAACGAGGATCTCATGGATAGTAATGCTATCATCACTTGAAATGGGGGTAGCATCACTTTCACTCACCTCTTGAAGTGCTTGGTTGTGGGCTATATTGTTGATTTTAGGGGTTCGATGTGGAATGGTTGGTGTATTTAGGTGTTGTCTTGTAGCTCGTTATCACACCATTCTTGTAATTTTGGCATTAGAAAGTTGAATGAGTTTTGGCAAGAGAACATGCTCTCTCGTGTGAGACTCTTCTCTTATCCATCTTTATCTATTCTCCTCTAATTTGCCTAAGAATGGGTTGGCTCTCTTGAAGTTCATCTAAAACTACCTCAATCCAATCTTCCTTGATCCCAAGACATAATTGGCATGAAAGACCAAGTGAGATATAGGAAACTCAAAAGGGAGTTGTTTTAGTGTGTTTGAATTGTTATACAAAAAGAAAAGAAAAGTATGATCGATCAACTAAATCTTACATGTTGTTTCCTTGAGATTTAATAAAAGAGTTCTTGTGTAAGTCAATGTAGATCTACAATGTGATATATAAACATGTGGATAGGTTTTAAATATATTCCAAAGTGGATGTGAACCAAAAATTTGGTGCAATATGTTTTCTATTTCATCTGTATGTAAGTGAAAAACAAATGTGTAAGGGATTGTGTACATGTTGCATTCAACATGACAAATAAGTGTATTTTTGATATGGGACGACAAATGATTTCAAAGGCCTAGTTAGGGCCTGTTTACTTAGGTCCAATGAATTATTTGTATAAAAAATATATTATTTATTATATGAATATCTCTTTACCAATATATGAATGATTCGATAGAGCTTATTGCTAACATATTTTCTTTGGCCGCTACCTTGTCACAAACTTTTAACTAATTATGCATTATTTTGGGAAGAGTTTCCCAAATCAGCCCATTTTGTACTCGAGTAACTTGAGATACAATAAATAATGTTTAAAAACTCTTAATGCTTCCATTTTACTATTCCAATAGTGGGCTTGGTCGTTTAACATATTGTGCAAACAATTTATTAATACAATAATTTTTAAGTACATTACAAAACTTTTATATTGTAATTAAGTTTTTGACATTGATAGATAGTTACCTTCTTCGTGCAACTTTGCTTCCCATTTCTTGATATTTTAGACTCCCTTGTCTTTATGGTTGTATCTTTTTAAACGAATGATCTAACTTGATTGAAAGTTTGTTGGTTGCAAGGTAGAAGTGGTTGGGTCTTCCATTATATAGTGTGTCTAAGAGTTCATGCAAGTAATTGACATTCATTTCTTGCACATGTGAAAAAAACAATGTTGTAGTTCAAGATTATTATAACATTTATAAGGTGCCCAATTTTTTTTGACATATTTTGAGTATTGATTCACTAGTAATGTCTGTTGTGATTGGTAATATATTGGAGCCAATTTATTTTCTTTTTTCTTTGTTAGCATGAATGCCATTGTCTCTTGGCTCCTCTAAGTTTGAGGGGGAATGCTAGAATATGTAAAGCCCAACTCATTAGGTTTCATTGACTTATAAATTCATTTTGTATGGTACTATATACCTTGTATTTGTAGCTTAGGTGATAATGAGCTTACTTGTATTGACTGATATATATGTGTAAAGGTTATTATAATATCATATTGTGATATGTTATTTTCAAGTTACATGAATGGTGTATAAATATAGTTAATCCTTTGAAACATTTGTTTTTGATTAAGGAACAAACAAGTTTTGAAGGAAACCCGAAACCCTTAATAGAAAGAAAGCGAAAGATAAGACATTAACAGAGCCTAGACAAAAAACCAAAATGCTGCCCACAAAGAAGAAGATAATGGAACCCAAAGCAGCACAACAAAAAATTGACAAAAAGCCACAAAAAATCCAACACTAGGCCAAATTCCTGAGGATCTCCACCGCCTCCTACTCTAGTTTGTTCATATTAATAGCAGACTTCTTGATTTCCTGAATATTCACAAGAGCTTGGTCTACCTTCATTTTCAAGTTCACTCTGGTCCTATTGCTCGGCCCCCCACCTTCTAGCTGGCTTTCCTCCTTGTCCACATCAACATACACAACTGTCCTTGATAAACATTTTCCATATTTTCCACCATGGTATTCATGGTCTTTGTAGTAGATTTTAAAATCTTATGGCTCATAACCAACACTTTGTGGAGAGAATCTTTGATATTCCTCAGTTCTCCTCCATCTCAGACTTGTTACCTTCATGGTTTCTTTTAAAATGTTGTAAATATTCTATAGTTTTCTTGAGGCACTCAACCATATACTTATTTTCTTCCTCTATCCATAAATTAGTGGCCTTAACACTATCTATGTTATTATTGTCTTCATCTTTCTCCATTTTACTACTCATAGCTCTTTGGTTCAGCTTAATCTCCTTAATCTCAAAAAACACCCATCTAATTAACCTAAAAAAATCCACAGACCCATTGCAGGAAATAGCAAGAACATCATCAGGGAATTCTCGTTCAACCTTAAAGTAGTGGTCCTCTACTTTAAAATCCCTAGGAAAGTGGGGCCTCTCATCTCTGTTGGTAGCAGGGTAGCTGGAGTACTCAGATGACGGGGTCGACTGCGAGTCCTCATCATTAACATCATAGGAGGAGTCCTGTGAAACCTTTCTCTTACCCTTCTTCTAGGGAGAGTCACTCAATTTCCCTTTCCCCTTAACAACAACCCTATCCTTAGAAGAGGGAGTCTAGTGGGACAGAGCCAACATTGCTTTAAAATGATCATGAATTAAAACAAGCAATCCTTTGTGGAGAATGGAATGCCTAATTGGGTTATGTCTATAGTTCTGCAAACTGGAATTTAGAGAAGAGGCGAGATAGAATGGAAATGAAACCCTAACCTGATGCCTGAAGTGGATGAGGAGGACAAAATGATACCAAAAGACTCTTGTGTAATGGCCATCTAGAGTGATGTACTCCATTAGCACGTTCAACACCTTCCTCAAGACAATTCTCACCGAATCATAATAGCTTTTAGTCATCCTTCGCAGATCCTCCTTCTCTGCCTCTGACTTTGGGAATTTTTGGATTTCCTAGTCAGAAAGATTTCTATCCTTGTAGAACTTAATACCCTCCATAGAAAGGCTCGTTACCTCAACAACTAACTACTCATTAATGACCACTTGTCTACCAAACAAATTGATCTCACCATCCTTCCAACACTTGGCAAAGACTTTGGTAACATTTGGATCCTAGCCATGGAGTTTCTCAATAAAGATAGTAATACCGTCCTTCTCCAACATCTCCCAGAGCTTTGAATTGTTCCTTAATGCTTCACATTCCGTCGGATCCACCTTGCAACTCTCGCCACCCATGTTGGTAGTCTTGCAGGCAAGAACATAAAATTTTAGAAACCCAAAGAAGCAAGCATTCAAAATGCCCAGAAAGCATGCAAAGATCACATCACTCAAATGAGAAATATGACAATTACACTTCGGCCAATGATGAGTGATGATTAAACCATAGTCCCAAGATGGAAAGATAGGACACTTAGCCATCATTCGTTGGAATGGAGAATTGCACCTTCCTGTGAATACAGTCATATGTGATTAAGGCCGTGATATCAGCCTCCAACTCATCGCCCCTTTGCCAACTCATCTTTTCCTTTGCTTTAACTCCCTTATTGGCAAAAAAATCCACCACTGTATTTATTTCCCTAAAAGCATGTGAGATATAACTTTCCTCAAAATTATTAATAATACCCTTTGAAAGGTCTATCCAATTCTCTATAGACCATGAGGGTTTTTGAAGACCCTTTAAACATTGGATTATATTATTCGAATCCCCTTCAATCTAAACATTTTTAAAATTCAACTGGCTAGCTAGCTTTAAGACTTGAAACACTCCAATAGCTTTAGCCATGTGGTTTTTTTGAGTGCCTAAGGGGAGCGCCACCGCTGCAATGAAGCAACTATTCTCATCCCTTATCACACCTCCACACCCAAACGACCCAGGGTTTCCCTTAGCCACCCCATCAAAATTGATTTTTACCCAACCAGGAGGTGGGAGGCTCCAAAAGATACCATCTCTAGGTCCCTTAGTAAACTTGGGATGATTGGACATGTCCACATTAACCTTCCAGGCTTTAGTCACTCTAGTCTCATAATCTTGAAAGCTAACCTTACC
Source organism: Sequoia sempervirens (assembly GCA_007258455.2). Classification (NCBI taxonomy): domain Eukaryota; kingdom Viridiplantae; phylum Streptophyta; class Pinopsida; order Cupressales; family Cupressaceae; genus Sequoia; species Sequoia sempervirens. The sequence continues at coordinate 83,595,071 of VDFB02000017.1, forward strand.
TTTACCTTTGTCCTTGTTATTGAGCAAATTAAAGTTATCTCTCATAGCTCTAATAATCTTTCCAAAAACCACTTCCTCAAAGAGAGCCTCATCCCTGAAAACTATATTATTATGTTCTTTCCAAACACCCTAGGCAAGGTGAGGGAAGACATAGTTCCAAAGCAGATTCAACACCCGATTTTTTGAAGGGGCCTTCCACTGGTTGTAAAAATCTGAGATAGTTCCAGGAAAAACCCAGCTAAGATCCCACAATTGAAAAATCTTGCAGCAAATAGCATAAGCAAAAGGACAGAGGAGAAAAATATGTGAGGAAGTATTTACCTCCGCACAACACAGGTAACACCTATTGGGAAAGGAGAAACCAGGCTTACAAAGATTATCATTAGTCAATAGTTTGTTCTGAAGGAGAATCCAAGCAAAAATGTTGACTTTCAGAATAAGGTTGTGCACCCACACCTTCGCCCAGATAGGGAAATGAAAGAAAGAGTAACAAGAGGCCACTGCTAAAGAAACAAAGTAGATCCCTGAGGATGACAACTTCCAAACCAAAGAGTCCTCCTAACCCTACGAGCTGAGCACAACAAAATTAAGAACCTGCAAATGCTGGAGATCCAGGCTAATAGAAGAAATATCAACCCATTGGTTATTCCTCTAGTAATCCCCGACCAAGATTCCAAACCTAGATTTACAGTCCTCCATATAATTCCTAAAGGTCGGGATGTTACATAGGAAATCATTAACAATCCATTGGTCTTCCCAGAACCGAATTTTCTTGCCATCTCCAAGTTTCCAACAAGCTTCTTTACCAACAAGGTCCCTGGCCTTAATGACGTTGTTCCAGAGGAATGATCCAATGGGGAGATTTTGAGAACTAAGAAAGTCTTTAAAATAGTCAATCTCCCACAAATATTTATTGCACCAGATAGTATTCCATTCACAAGTATCCACAAAAGTTCTCCAAACCTACTTCGCCAGGGGAGCTTTGTTAAAGACTCTAATGTTCCTCAAACCAAGACCCCCATGCTTCTTAGGTCTGCAGACATTCTCCCAAGCAACCAATGGAATCCTCTTCTTCTCCTCAACCCCCGACCAAAGGAAATGTTTTTGGATCTTTTCAATAATCTCAAAAAACTTGGAAAGGATCTTAAACAAGCTAAGGGCATAAACAGGAAAATTTTGAAGAGAGGCCTTAAGTAACAAAACTTTACCAACTTGACTTAGGAGGGCCCCTTTCCATCCAACCAACTTCCGATTAAACCTATCCACAAGAGAAATTCAAAATGAATCTGGAGGTTTGGACCCCAAAGGAAGACCCAAGTAAGTGGAGGGAAGAGAATTAACACCACAACCTAAGATGTTTGCTATTTTCCTCTGTCTATGCTCAGGGGTATTAAAAAAGTAGAGATAAATTTTTGCCCTGATCCTTCCTCATAAAGCACAAGACAGGTCTTTATTGCTTTGGATTCTCCAATAGTTGAGCTTCCCATAAGCATCATATCATCCACAAACTATTGGTGCAAACAGGCCAAGTTCGCTGAAGACGGTTTTAACCCTTTTAGGCTGCCTTCCATCACTTTTTTATGTAGATGCCTTCCCAAAATTTTTTCCATGAGGGTAAAGAGAATAGGAGACACAAGATCCCCTTGTCTAACTCCTCTTGACACCTTGAAAAAATGAGGAGAGCCATTGAAGATAATTGAAGTACTGGTGGTAGAAATCAATTCCCATATCATCTATAAAAGTCTTTCAGAAAACCCAAAAGCTTTTAAAACTTTGATCAAGAAGTCCCATTCCACCCTATCATAGGCCTTAGACATATCTAGCTTGAGCAAAAAGCCTTTATTTTTTGAAGCTTCAAGAGAGTGGATATTCTCATGAACCGTAATAATAGAGTCCAAAATCTATCTGCCCGGAACAAAACCACTCTGCTGGGGAGATATCAACAATGGGAGAATCCCAAGAAGCCTAGAAGCAACCACTTTAGAGATGATTTTGTAGAAAGAGTTGCATAAGCTAATTGGGCGAAAGAGTTGCATAAGCTAGTTGAAACATTTATTACAAAGTTTTCTTTTAATTTTATTTGGCAAACCATATTGAAATGCTCCTTTTATTTTATTTTGTAGAGGAGGAGATTCATTACTCTTGAGTATTTAGGACAAAGAAGAGGCTATAGGGAGAAAATTGTCCTCAACTACCTCAAAAGCTATGCTCAAGTGACAAGGGCAAAAAAAGGGGAGAAATAAAGGTTTGACTATGTTTTATGTTTTAAGATATGTTTTGAAAAAGGGGACTTTGGGAACCGAGAGAGTAAACTGCTTAGGTCTTTGGTACAAGCCAATTGGCTCTCGACTAGAGGACAATAGCATGGGACTAAAACAACAATGTGATTCAGTGTTGTCTTAGGGATGTGCTGACATCTCATACAAACATAAAGTTGGACTTGTAGATAGAAACTTGCAAAGCCAACTTACTACTCAGAAATCTAAATATAAATATTTAACTAGGATGACAAAATGTTGAAATAAATGAAAATGACAACAAGAAGAATAATATAAGGACTTAATCTAAACTAATTGAAATGACAAGGCAAGATGTCAACTTATAGAAGGTCCTGCGCAATGAAGCCTCTTGAAATGCTCCACTCGAACGATCCTACACACATAAACAATGAAAATTGTTGGGGATGTTGATGTAGGAGTATCCAAGTCCATAGGCAATCTTGCATCAACCAAAAAAACATTGTTTCAGGGAGTTGGTAAGGTTTCATGAAAAAACCTCTTACAAGCAAAATTTAGGAACCTTTTCAAATTTAATGGCAGATGGTTTGAAGTCAATTTGTTAATGGTTGTGAAGAACTTAGCATTTTTTGACTTTGAATGGTGATTTGGAAAAGTTTTAAAATTTTGAAATACATGACGTTAGGGGCAAATGGTTTGGTGAAAAGTTTTATAACGCCAATTTACGCACTTCTGTAAATTTTCAAATTTTTGGGAAAAAGCTATTGGAAAACTTGGTTTCCAGTTTAGTGTAGCCCACATATTTGCTTCTTTTGTATTTTGTGGATATAACATCTAATGTGGGGGGTGTAATCTTGACACTAATACAAATTGGTTTTGAGATGCCATAGTAGAAAATGTATGAATTAGTTTCTTTGCAAGATATGATTCTATTCAATAAACTCAGGAATACCAAAATATGTGCAAGCATTTTGAAAGGTATTATCTTGATCGATTAAAATAATCAATTGGAAACGCTTCATCTTCCAGCTTTAACAGGGGAGCATTATTTTGAAAAACATTGTATGGAAAATAGTTGGAGGAGGCAAGGGGTGGCTGAAGGAGACATGGGGGCGATATGGTAAAAGAAACACTTAATTTGATTTTTTATTGTTTAAATTTTCTTGGGTCTATATTCATGATCTCTTCAAATCCTTTTGACCCAAGCCTTTATCTTAACACATTTGACATCTAAGAGATTGGCCCTAATTCCTAGCAAAGTTTAGATTTGGCATGATTTTTAATTAAAAACCTTGTTATTGATTTGGAAAGATAGAATATCAACTCTTATTTTGAATTCTTATGTTGATTGTCATTTCTCTTTATATATCATTATTCAATTATCACCTCCAATGTTCTTTTACATATCCAATCTAGGCCAACTACGCGGTACATCTCCAAGTGCTTCTTGACCATTTGAATAATGCTCATATTATCATAAGGGTTCTTCCCATATCATCTACTAGTGCTCATGATCATTCTCCATTGAGGGGATTAATAAGAGGGCATAAAATAATTCATGTTGAAATTTATGTAATAGTCCTAGAAAATATTTTCCTTGTAAAGTGGATGCCACTTGTGGTCTCCAATTCCTTAATCAAGCCACATTGGTTGATTTTTGTGTTTTCAATTTTCTTTCCCTTCCTTGAAGTCTTGCAACCAAAATGGTTGGGGCCTCCCCTTGGATAAGACATGAATTTTATGTGATTAACATTCACAACTTTGGTTCATTAAAAAAAACTTTGGATGCTTAGTCTATATACTGACAACTTATTAAGGACAATGTTTGTACTAGCTAGGTGCTAGTTCTATATGACCATGACCTTCAAAATGGCATCTAAAGATTAGTGTGATAATAAAGATACCCTCTTTTTATATTTTATTAATATAGTTTCTTGATAATTACATTTGTTTACACTTACCTTTGATTGTTCTTAAACATTAACAAAAAATTGATCAACCTTAAAGCATAATGTCATATCACCCATTTTAAAATAAATCATAAATAATTTTTCATTATAAAATATATAAACCCTATTGCATTAAAAAACTCATATCCTTAAATATTCTTCATACACCTTTAAAAAAGTTTATAACATGAGATGGTGTATATGGGTTTCAAACTTTCTACAATGAATCTCCACCTTCCATTACCTCATTCTTTGATCAAACATTAGTGAGCAATGAAATACTTTAATCTAACCTCACCCTCATCTTGTGAGAGTCATTCAAGGACTCAAGCTCCCAGGATCACCTACAAAACCAAAAATAACCTTCTACAAGAGAGAAAAACAAGAGCATAAATTTGTGATAATGGATGCAAAATAATATTAGATCAAATGTGATAAATATGTAATACAATGCAATACAATGAAATGATTTAAAAATGAGAACCCCTTGGTTATATACAAGGTGATACATATGATTAGATGGGATCATGACAAGTATCTTAATCCTATGTCATGAGACAACTAACTCAACTAATATTAAATGACCTAAGACTCAAGAATTAAATGTCATAAAGTAAGATAAGATCTAAATGGCAACTAAGACTTCTAGAAATATTTCTAGGACTTAAGTAAACTTAACATGTGAATAGGACCTCCTAGTGGACTAGTTAGGGAAAATACCTTATTCACACCACCATCCCCCTTAAGTGCAACTTAGAGAGGAACAAACCAATGCAAATGATGCAAAGATGGGTCCCGAGTACTAGGCCATGTTAGATATCCATGTATAAATATAATCTATCACAAATGAAGGAAAGGAGGAAACCAAGTGGGATAAAACTCCTCCCAAAAAGAGATGAAACCAAAATACTCTCACTAAAGAAAGAGGACAAAACCCTATGCGAGGAAAAAACCCCTCATAAGAGAGAAGAGAGACCATGCAACCCCCCTTAATGTAGAGTCTCTTGCAAGGATGATAAATGCTCGAAATTGAATGTTGAAGAAGATCCAATATCTTCAAACAACATTTCCCCCCTTCCCATTCCTTAAAGGAGAGGGAAGAAACATGATTAATGATGTCTCTAAATTATGCTCAAGTGTCTCCATGTCGATGCCAAAAATTTTCACACTCCAAACAAGTGTTGTAGACCATGTTGATGAAGAGGATACTCCAAATTATAGTAGTGATCATTGTAGAACATAATCCAAAGATAAATATATCTCCTCTAAAGAAAAATTTAAGTCTCCTCCAAGTGCTACTCAAAATTATTCATAGTCATGTCAAATTGTGAAGAATGATCATGTAGAGAGTGAACAAGAGGGTCAAAGTGTTCCCTCATTACAACTAAAGAAGAATCATCTCCATCAAAGAGAATATGTATGAAATAAATGGTGTCTCCTAAATTTGAAATGTGAGACTCAAAACACAAACTTGTAATGTTTTTCAAGTATGCATTCCATGAAGCCATATGTAGAAAATGCATATCTTGTTGAACTGAATCACAAGAAGCCAAAATTGTGACAATAAAAGAATCATCAAATGCAAGAAAATATGGAGGAGATGGTGTAATGTCCCCTTCTCAGCAGTGATCAGTTCAGTGGCCTATCTGCCTATCCCAAATGCCCGTAGGCTTGTTGGAAGTGAAATTAGGGTTTCCAGTTGCTTGGAGGTTTCTTTGGTGTTTTCAGGGGTTTGCATGTTGTTGTTTTGCAAAATGGTTTCTATGTCTTTTTGGGTTTTCAGAGAGCTTCAAAATGTTGTGACATGCGTCTGCATCTAAGGATTTTTCTGGACTTATTATTTTTAGTAAGTTTCGACTGTTGCTCGGAATATGGTTAAAATGAGTTTGGAACAACTTACTATTTTTAGTAGTATGCTATTTTTAGTAAGTACTATTTATGGCAGTGCTCCAGTTGGTAACACTTAAACAACTTAGTGCAGTTTCCATTTCAGGTAGAGCAGTTTGGGTAATATTGGATTTCAACACTTTGGGGGCTCATTTTGGTAAGTTGATTTATTTAAGTCATTTAATATTTTATTATCATTTTGGCCCCCTTGGCCTAGTGAAATGAATTAATTATGTTTTAAAAGGTGATCTTGGAGCGAGATGCCACACTTAAGATATTTTAATGATTTTAAAATATAATATTATTTTCTCGCGTGTGGGACACCTAGGGAGATGGGAGAAATGGCATTTTATTTGAAAATAATATTCAAATGTGCTCAGTGTCCATTCTTGGAGGGAAAAGAGGAATTCAAAAAGTCACCTCAAAAGTGCTATAAATACAAGCATTTGCTCAATCATTTGGCATCCATGGCTATTGACGACAAAGTGATGCTAAAATGATTTTAGACCCTTGGCTTTGAGGAATGCATACCTCCTAGAAAATTATCACTTTCATTTTTGAAAGATAACACCTAGCTAATTGAGACTGCTTCTTCATCTAGAGGTTATAGATTGAGCTTCACAGAGATTCAATTTGATGTTATTTTCTGATTTTGATGTTGTTAGTTGTGCTTGGTTGAAGCACGTTTTTGTTTACAGCTCTTAGTGTGATTTTAATTTCATTCTGGGTATTTTCTCTATGCTTTTTAATTCTCTAGGTGCCCCATTCCATGAAGTTTCAAATTTTATTTTGGAGTAGTTGATTTTCTAGAGAAGTTTCCCTTCTCCATGGGCCACCCCTATCTATCTACCTTGCATTGGGATGTGTGCTACCTCATTTGGGGTTGATTATTGATGTCTATCTCTTGTGTTATGGTCACCTTGTTCTTATAATCAAGTTGCTTTCAGTTTGGAGTGAATCAGAGGTGTTTTGAAGAAGATATGAACATTTTGGTGTTACCATAGCTTGTTGGGGTGTGTTTAAGTTTGTTGCATTTTCGTATCAGATCTAGTTATTTCAGTTTAATGCTTTATTCCTTTGATGTTCTCATTCATATTTGTAATAAGGAATATTGCAAAAACTTTGTATTGAAGATAGAGCAAAAAACATCATAAAATCTTTGTATGGGAGAGCATATTGTGGCGATGATTTCAGTAGTACTAATCAACTATTTACTTTCAACATTCTATATTTTTTCTTTTTCGCTCTCACTAAATAAGTGGTCGATCTTTTATGGTCAGTTATCCACCTACTTTACTTTCAACATTTACTTTTCAAAATGGCTGGTTGGCTACAACATTGTTCATTTCTTTTCCAATTTATAGCTAACGATCCCCTTGTTAGAGTAATAAGTTATTATGCTTAATTAATTACATCACATTGATTAATTAATTAAGTCACTTATTCCTCTTTATTACTTAAGCTAAACTTAGTCATATTAATAATTAATTAATTATTAATTATTAAGTGTGCACACTAGGGTTTCATTTAGGGTTTCCCTTTTAGGGTTTTGTGATCTCCTTCATAAGGATTGATCACTTTGTAATAATTGATTCTCTTAATGCATTTTACACTTTGAGGTTTAGAGAATATCTTTTTGGTTCTTCATATCTTTTGCATGTGATAGGTATTCATCTTGCATGCAGGTGATCTTGGATTCTAACATGGTATCAGAGCTCCAGACCTGCAGCTGCTTGTTCGTGATCTGAAGATATGGCCTCTCCGTGAGTTTCAAGTGCAAGGGTTTCCACAGGCATCTTTTCTGCAAGATCTGGGGGTAGCCATTTTTTTGGGACACTATGGGCTCAAACGGACTTCGCCATCGCATTCGCAGCATCCCAAAACCCTAGAAATGCCTGTCAAATCGTCCATTTTGGTGCAGTTGATCTGAGAGGCAAAAAAATTTTTGTCTGGGGGGTCATACGACCTCCCTAGCACGCAAATTGAGGCACGTTTTTTTGAAAAATTTCAAAAAAATATTAAAAAATTGAGATTTTTTATTAAATTTGTGTGCTGCCCGCACAAATCACAGCGCCACCGCCGGGCCACCAGGCGGCCACCCATCTGTGGCCCACTCCAGACTTTTCCACTGCTGCCTCCGCCAGCCCTCACCGGGCACCTTCCAAAACACCAGCGGTCATATTGCGGACTAGAGGCTTAGATCCGCCCCCTCCCAACCCCCTCCGCTCCAGCGCAGGTCGTATGGAGAACTGCGGCCTCTAGCTCCGCTCTAGCCCCTGGTCGCCCACAGGACTAGGGACCAAATTTTTTTTCGTTTCTGCAGGGGGGATGATTTTTTGCAACGACCAGACAACCATCAATTTTAAGCTCGGATTTTGATGACGTCATCCGTACGGCCGCCCCCTCTATGCCCCTCCTAACCCTAGTTTTTTTCTAAAAGAGCAATTTTTTTCTTTTGGCCATAACTTGGGCATACGGTATCGAAATCGGGCAAACGAGATATCGCCGGAAAGCTAGTTCCGAGAAATTTCATTTGGTGTAGTTTATTTTATAGTATTTTACTATTTTCCTACATTTATTGCTGTTTGAAGTCAGATGTTATTTTTGGACTTCCGAGCTCATAACTTTTTGCCACGATGTCCGATTTTCACCTCGTTTGCAGCATTGGAAAGGTATTAAGGAGCTCTATGTTGCTGTCCATGCAATTTTTCTGTATCTATCCTAGGTTTATCAGTTAGTCCAGATTTGGCCCGATGGGTTGTTTGGCGATTACTTGGATGTTTTGGTAGTTGGGAGAGTGCATCTTGCATCTTTGCACTTCGTTTTCAGTAATACATCATTCAATAATTGCTTGCTGCTTCATAGATTCCAGGGTTGTTCCCGTTTGGAGTTTTCGAGTGTTCCGTGGCATCGGGTCTGCTGTCACATTATTTTGATTCCGTTTTGGTTTCAGTTGTAGATAGAGATATCTTTCCTTGCTTGTCAAATTATAGTTCCAGTGTTACTCTGCAGAGTTCTTCTAGTGCTTCTTTGCAGCATGTTATCACATTGTAGGGGGGTTTTGTCCCACTGGGTTTTTCCTTCTCTACCTCATATTGCATTTGTAAATGGGTACCTGATCAGGCCTAGTTGTTGGGACCCATCTTTGCTTTCATGCATCTTATTCTAGTGTTTTAGCTTCTTCCTAAGTTCATCTTAAGGGGGGGTGTTAGAGTAATAAGTTATTATGCTTAATTAATTACATCACATTGATTAATTAATTAAGTCACTTATTCCTCTTTATTACTTAAGCTAAACTTAGGCACATTAATAATTAATTAATTATTAATTATTAAGTGTTCTCACTAGGGTTTCATTTAGGGTTTCCCTTTTAGGGTTTCGTGATCTCCTTCATAAGGATTGATCACTTTGTAATAATTGATTCTCTTAATGCATTTTACACTTTGAGGTTCAGAGAAGATCTTTTTGGTTCTTCATATCCTTTGCATGTGACAGGTATTCATCTTGCATGCAGGTGATCACTTTGAGGTTTAGAGAACATCATTTTGGTTCTTCATATCTTTTGCATGTGACAGGTATTCATCTTGCATGCAGGTGATCTTGGATTCTAACACCCCTCACACCCTATGCTTTCACTTCACCCACATCGGGAACTTGGTGATCATAAAGTGAAGGGTTCCCTTTCAGTTGGTTTTGATTATTGGGCTATCCTTAATGGGTGCATATTTGTATGTGAAAATTTCCAAAAAAAATTAAGGTGGTTATTTTAGTGGTATCAGAGCCTATTTTCCTGCCATCCTGTGAAAACAAAGTTTTAGTTGTTAGACGAGTGATAGAGAAGTCAGATACTACACTAGAGGACAGACAAGAGTTCAGTATCAAAATCCACCAGTTCCAAATGCAGAGACTTTTTCAGAGGTTTTGAGAAAAAGTGGTAAAATAGTCGAGACCATGGCAGAAAGAGATAAGGGTTCAATAGAAGATAGAGAAGCTAGAGCTGAAAGAATGTTCGACACCATGTTGGACATGATGACATGATTGCTAGTCAAGATGGATCAACAACTAACTCAAAATGATTCTCAGCCTCACTAGAATCATGTTGGAGAGAACAACTCTTCAGAGAAAAATGAAAGAGAGAGGACTATTGGTCAACATGTTGCAACTACTAGAGGATCAACCTCTAGACCTCTCATTCCTAACTTTATTCCAAGGGAAGAACCATCTGCTGAAGCAAAAATGTCCTTGGCAAATGAGGTGAGGAATAGCTACATGGAGTATGCCTTGCTCCTAGAGACTCGTGATGTTTTGTCATTGGATCAATATATGAATTAGAAGAAGAGAAGAGGAGGCAAAAGATATGAAAATCGTGCTCCTATGGCTCCTAGAACGGATTACTAACAAGCCCTTGGTAAAGTTAATTTGGCTCACTTTGATGGAAGTGATAAGTGTTTGGCAATGTCGTGGGTGCAAAAGCTAGACAACTACCTCTCACTTAGACCAATGCCTGAAGAAGATGCTATCAAATTTTCCACCTTACATTTGGATGGAGCTGCACATGAATGGTGGTATCATGGTTTGGTCACTCTTGGCCATAATCTCATTCATACCTATGAAGAGTTCACAAACAAGTTGATAGAAAGGTTTGATACCAAGGATCCTGAAGTTAGATTTCGTGAGTTGGTGCAGCTGAAGCAACATGATTCGCTTGACTCATATGTTGCTAATTTTCAAAGGATTTCTATGATGGTGCCCAACATCCTAGAAAGGAGGCTTGTAGTGTTGTTTACTAAAGGATTGATGAAACCATTGAAGGGTTGGGTCAAAGCCTTTGATCCACCAACTCTTGATGAAGCAATCAAGAAATCAAGGAGCATGGACTTGGCTGCCCCAATGTCAAAATTTCAGTTCAAATGTTTTAGTCACAAAAAGGATAAGAAACATTCTTTGAATCAACCTAAGAAGTTTCCTCAAAAGATGACAAAAGATCTCTATGAGAATTTGAGGAAATATGGATTTTGTTACACATGTTGTGACCCTTGGTCAAAAGGCCACAAATGCTATGGAAAGGGTCAATCACATCACATGAAAGTTTATTCTAATTTTAGATAAGAATCTAATACGTCTGATCAATAGTATGAATCAGTAGGTAGTGATGAAGAAAATGCTCTAGAAGAGGAAACAAAATACCATGGAGGAGGGAGTGCTTTGGCACAACTCTTGAGCTTTCAAAAGAATGAATCTTTTCGATTCCATGGAGTGATTGGATCACAACAAATTGTTTCTCTAATCGACACTAGAGCAACCCATAACTTCATTGACGAAGGATTGGTAGCAAAGAGAGGCCTCAAGACAAAGGTGTTTGAAGGCTTCAAAGTGATGGTGGCCGATGGATTCACTTTGTCAAGCAATAGAAAGATTCCCAACCTATTAATGTAGTTGGGAAATTATGAGGTGAAAAATGATTTTTATGTTGTAGGCATTGGGGATACCGATGCGGTGCTTGGAATACAATGGTTGTGTTCTCTTGGAGAGATCACTTTGAACTTGCAAACTATGGAGATGAAGTTTCAATATGATGGAAATAAGGTGGTGTTAAGAGGGATGTTGAATGGAGGCCCTTGCATTGTATCATTCAAAAGAATGGAAAGGATGATTCATCATGATCAAATGGAATGGGAAATAGAGTGCATGATATTACCAGTTGATCCAGTGGAAGATAAGAGACGCTACCATTCTGATATTTAGTTTTTGATCACTAAGAAGATTAAAGTCTTAGGTAGTATATCTTCTAGGAGACCTCCTAAAAGAGGTTGTGAGCATGTGATAGAATTGGAGGAAGGTGAAAATCTGGTTATCACAACTCCTTACTGCTACCCCAAGAAGCAAAAGGATGAAATTGAGAAGGCTATCAAAGAGCTCTTGGATATGGGTCACATTCACGCAAGCAAGAGTTCCTTTGCTTCAACAATAGTGCTGGTCAAAAATAAAGATGGCACAATGCACATGTGTGTTGATTATCGTGCGTTGAATCAAAAGACAATTAAGAACCGATATCCAATTCCCAGGATAGATGAGCTCATTGATGAGCTACATGGAGCCATCTATTTTTCTAAAATTAATCTTAAATCGGGCTACCATTAGATAAGGATGAGGGAATCAGACATTGAGAAAACTAACTTTTAGGTGTCATTTTGGGCACTATGAATTCCTAGTCATGCCATCTAGATTGACAAATGCACCTGCAACTTTCCAGTCTTGCATGAACAAGATATTTAGGCAGCAGTTGAGGAAGTTTGTGCTCATCTTCTTTGATGATATTTTCATATCGAAAAAGTCATTGGAAGAGCACCTCGAGCACTTGGAGAAAGTACTTAGCATTTTGGAAGCTGAATGTTTATTTGCAAAGGAATAAAAATGTGAATTTGGGATAACGTGGCTGCTCTACCTTGGTCACATCATCAGCTCTAAGGATGTTAGAGTTGATCCAGAAAAGATCAAGGAAATCCTAGATTGGCCACCTCCAAAGAATGTGTCACATTTGAAGGGGTTTTTGGGGTTGTGTGGCTTCTAAAGAAGGTTCGTGAAGGGGTATTCTTAGATGGTTTCCCCCCTCACTGATCTGACCAAGAAGGGAGCTTTCTTGTGGACAGATAAGGCACAAGTTGTTTTTGATAAGTTCAAGCAAATTATGAGTTCTTGTCTAGTGTTGGCTCTACCTGACTTCACCAAGCCATTTGAATTGTAGTGTGATGCTTCGGGTGAAGGAGTTGGGGTTGTTATTATGCAAGAAAAACACCCTATTGTCTTCAAGAGCAGAAACTAAGATGAGGTAAAAGATCATATTCAATTTATGATAAGGAGATGCTTGCAATCATGCATGCATTAGCCAAGTTTAGACAATACTTGGTTGGGAGAAAATTTGTGGTGAAGACTGATCATAAGAGTGTCAAGCACTTCATGCATGAAACGGACTTGAATGAAAGGTAGCAGAAGTGGGTGAGTAAGCTTCCAGATTACAACTTTGACATTGAGTATGTCAAAGGAAAAAATAACATAATGGCTAACGATCTTTCAAGAAGACCTCATTTAAATTCTTTGGTTGAGATTACTGTTGATTGGAAGGAGCAAATTGTTGTTGATTATGCTAAAAATTAGTTTGCAAACAACTTTGTTGAGGGAATTTTGCAAGATGAGAGATATCAGTTGGTTGATGGGTTGATATAGTATATAGGTAGAATCTTCTTGGTGCCAAAATCTAATCTTAAGAAGAATATTTTGTAGTCTTTTCATGGCATTCCTCTTGTTGGTCATTAAGGGTATTTTAAGACTTACAAGCAGATCCATGAAATATTTTCATGGAAATGGCTAAAAGATGAAGTCTTGTTCTACATAAAGGAGTGTCAAACTTGCCAGATGAACAGGAATGAGCACACTTTTCCAACTAGACTGGTTTGTTGTAGCCCCTACCTATTCCTAATCAGAAATGAAAAAGTATTGCAATGGATTTCATCACGAAGTTTCCAAAGGTGCAAGGTAGAGATTGCATCTATGTTGTGGTAGATAGGTTGACAAAGTTTTCTCATTTATTTTCCATCACTATCTCATTTACAACAACTCAAGTAATTGAGTTGTCCTTTAGAGAAGTGTTCCATTTTCATGAGTTGCCATGAAACATTGTTAGTGATAGGGACATCAAGTTCCTAAGTGAATTTTGGCAAGAAATTTTCAGATTGAGTGGTATAGTGCTCACTCCAAGCACTAGTTATCACCCATAAACAGATGGTCAATCAGAGATAGTGAATAAATGGTTAGAAGGCTTCCTCAAAAATTATGTGTTGGGGCAACAAAAAGCATGGGTAAAATGGCTTCATTTGGGAGAGTATTGTTACAACTCTTCCTATCATATTCCAATTAAGATGTCCCCATTTATGGCTCTTTATGGTTACGAAGATCCTAGCCTCGTGGACTTGGTGTTTAGAGATAGTAGAGCCCCTGAAGCAAGGGATATGTTGTAGCAAAGTTAGGACATCTTGAGATCATTGAAGGAAAATCTACATTATGCCCAGGATCAATAGAAGTTGTATGTTGATCAGTAGTGTGTTGAGCACACATTCAAGGTTGGATACATAGTCTACTTGAGGCTCCAACCCTACAAATAGTCTAATCTAAAGAAGAGTGGAGCAGAAAATATTAAGCCATGTTTTTATGGCCCATTCAGAGTCATCAAACAGATCGAGAAAGTGGCTTATGAGTTAGAAATTTTAACAAGTAGAAAAGTACATAATGTCTTTCATGTGTCACGCCTTAAGAAAGCGCTTGGGCACAATGTTGTTGCTACTTTAGAGTTACCTCCATTGGATGAAGGATATTTGGTGTTGATTCCTAAGGAGATCATTGATGTTAGAGAGCACTCTTTGAGGAGAACAATCAAAGAGTACTTGGTGAAATGGAGGAACTTGCTGAATGAGGATGCTACATGGGAAGGTGAGCATATTTTGTAGCATCCAAACTTGTGTTGCTTGAGGAAAAGCAATCTTGAGGAGGGAAAACTGTAATGTCCCCTTCTCAACAGTGATTAGTTCAATGGTCTACTAGCCTATCCCATATGCTCGTAGGCTTGTCAAAAGTGAAATTAGGGTTTCCAGTTGCTTGGAGGTTTCTTTGGTGTTTTTAGGGGTTTGCATGTAGTTATTTTATAGAATGGGTTCTAGGTTTTTCTAGGTTTTCAGAGAGCTTCATAATGTTGTGACATGTGTCCTCATCTAAGGAATTTTTCAAATTTCCTATTTTTAGTAAGTTTTAATGGTTTCTCGGAATATGGTTAAAATGAGTTTGGAACAACTTACTATTTTTAACAGTATGTTATTTTTAGTAAGTACTATTTTTGGCAGTGCTCTAGTTGGCAACAGTTCAATAGCTTAGTGCAGTTTCCATTCCAGACAAAGCAGTTTGGGTAATATTGGCTTTCAACACTTTGTGGGCTCATTTTGGTAAATTGATTTATTTAAGTCATTTAATATTTTATTATCATTTGGCCCCCTTGGCCTAGTGGAATGAATTAATGATGTTTTAAAAGGTGGTCTTGGAGTGGGATGCCACACTTAGATATTTTAATGATTTTAAAATATAATATTATTTTCCTAAGTGTGGGATGCCTAGGGAGATGGGAGAAATGATGTTTTATTTGAAAATAATACTCAAATGTGTTTGGGAGTCCATTCTTGGAGGGGAAAGAGGAATTTAAAAAGTCACCTCAAAAGTGCTATAAATACAGGCCTTTACTCAATCATTTGGCATCCATGGCTATTGACAACGAAGTGTTGCTGAAATGGTTTTAGACCCTTGGCTTCGAGAAATGCATACCTCCTAGAAAATTATCGATTTCGTGTTTGAAAGATAACACCTAGCTGATTGAGACTGCTTCTTCATCTAGAGGTTACAAATTGAGATTCATAGAGATTCAGTTTGATGTTATTTTCTGATTTTGATGTTGCTAGTTGTGCTTGGCTAAAACACATTTTTGTTTACAACTCAATGTAATGTAATTTTAATTTCATTCTGGGTATTTTCTCTATCTCTTGTGTTATGGTTTCCTTGTTCTTATAATCAAGTTGCTTTCAATTTGGAGTGAATTAGATGTGTTTTGAAGAAGATATGAGTATTTTCGTGTTATCATAGCTTGTTGATTTGTGTTTCAGTTTGCTGCATTTTCATATCAGACCTGGGTCTTTCAGTTAAATGCTTTATTCCTTTGATGTTCTCATTCATATTTGTAATAAGGAATATTATAAAAACTTTGTATTGAAGATAGAGCAAAAATCATCATAAAAACTTTGTACGAGAGAGCATATTGTAATGTTGATTTTGTAGTACTAATCAACTATTTACTTTCAACACTCTATGTTTTGGATTTTTCACTCCTGCTAAATAAGTGGTCAAGCTTTCATGGTTAGTTATCCACCTACTTTACTTTCAACATTTACTTTTTAGAATGGTTGACTAGCTTCCTACAACATTGTTCATTTCTTTTACAGATTATAGCTAACGATCCCCTTGCACCACATGCTCTCACCTCGCCCATATCGCAATCTTGGTGATCAAAAAGTGAAGGGTTCCCTTTCAACTAGTTTTGATTATTAGGATAACCTTAATAGGTGCATATTTGTATGTGAAAATTTAAAAAAAAAACTAAGGGGGTTATTTCACATGGAATGCAAGGCTCAAGAATGGGATCACGTGTGAGAAAACCCAAGTTCAAGTAGCCATAACTCTCCTCAAAATCATGATCCATAGTAAAAATTTGATCAATAGATGAAGGACCAAAGCCATTATCAGAAGAGAAATTTACAAAGGTGTATAACTTAGATGCATGATCAATCATCCCAATAGAAATAATGTCTCTATTCTTCAAGTCTCTAATGATAAATGAATCAAGAGTGAATTCCAAAATCTTTTTTGCTTTACCATGGGTAATCTGATAGATGTAAAGAATATTGTTTGGAAAATGAAGTACACACAAAATATCATTGAAATTCCTGCCCCAATATAAATAGATCACTTCCAATTACATTCATATATGCATTGTTTCCCATAAAAATAGGTAACATGACACAAGGCTCAAAAGAAGAGAAAATGGACTTTGAAGATGCCATATGATGAGATGCTCTTGAATCTAGAAGTCATCTCCCTAATCCAAGACCTGTAGAAGCACACAAAGCTTATCCCTTATTTTTACCTGATGTAGTAACAAAAACAACATGGCCTTTCTCCTTATTAGACTATTTTAAAGAATAAGAAATTGAATCAAACTTTTTGGAAGGTAGATCAATGTGATTATTTTTATGAAGATGTTACAATTCATCAATATCCTTCTTATAACAAGAATTCTCTTCATGTCCAATATTCTTGCAATATGAACAAGCAGGCTCCTTAAATGATTTATTTTATTCTTGATCTAAATGTGGATTTTGATTTGATTTCTTTTATTTCTTATCAAATTATTTTGATTCTTACACCTGACTAAGAAAAAATGCTTGAGATTGAGGTGACTTTTTGAGACCCGTAAAAAAGAATCTGCTCACGTATTAACATCTCAAAAAAAGATGCAAATGAAGGTGTGGTATTTATAGACCCCATATAACCTATAAATATGAAAGAAAACAAGCTACATAATTAGAACCAAGTTTGTTCAATGCATTATAGACCAACTAGATGTCTTTTTTTTCTCAATTCCACGTGTTTTACATTTCTCTTTTAGATCATTAACCTTATTGATGTAATACTGGATATTGTCAAAGTTCTTAGGATCAAGGCTCATCAATTCATTATCAATTTGATAGCCTTTTACTTCACATGTAGTTCCATACAATATTTTCATTTTGTTCCAAGCTTCATGGAAATCCTTACATGATTCAATTTTAATCAATAAATATTGATAAATTAAGCTATGAAGACATCAAAGAGATTTTTTATGTTCAATCATCTATTTTATCTTTTTATCATCATCTTTAGGGTTAGGTACCTTATGCTCAACATATAGAGAGTGACCTTTATTCATTAGGGCAATCTATGCATGTTGATGCTAAGTTGAATAGTTTTATAATGTTAGCAAAGGAATATTAGAATGATCTATGGAAAAGAAGAGCACTAGAAAATAGATCAAAATAATGCACCAAAAGGCCTCGCCCTTCCCCCAAAATCACTCAATCAAGAATCTCCCCAATATTTTGATTTGACACTTTATATGTAGTGGGATACAATGCCATAATTGCTTTTTACAATGCCAAGAAGGACCAAATATGGAAAAATACAATATTATCTTAGAGTGAGATCCTCAAATTGAAATTACAATTTCCCAATATGATCTAGACTAAAAATGAAGCCTTCCCAAAAGGGTAAATCTTCTCAAGGTGTAAGTATGTCCAAATAATCAACCAAAATTCAAATAGACACAAATATGAATAAAAGATTCCTAGGGTTGAACATGAAAAAAATGCATGGATAGAATTGCAAAGCTCCTTAACACCTTTCCAACATTGCAAAAATCACAAAAAATAGAGTTCTAGGAAAAAATTATGAGCTCGAGAGCTAGAAATGAAGTTCTAAATCCAAAGCACAATAAAGTATTCTAGAAGAAAAAAATGATAACAATACCTACACCATTGAAAATTTCTCAAAACCAACTTTATGAAAATATCTCATTTGCCAAAATCTTATATTTGAGTTAAAAGTTATGTCAATTTAGAAAACTTGCACAATTAAGGCTTGAAGTGCCAAAATTAAGCCCCCTAAGGGTTGGTGGTTGATTGTTCACGTGACCAAGAATTGTCAGATTGGGATGAATGTTGATATGATAACTGTTTAATAATCAATTTTAACATAGTTATTTGTGATGATCATTTGGCTGTCAAATTTAAGATATTCACTTGAAAATTTAAAAACTCGTCAATTTTTTTTACTAAAATATAAAGTTTTATATGAAAAAGGGGTTTTTGGGCCTTTTCAACTCAATGGTGAAGTAGTTTTGGTCCCAAAGTGCACCCAAAAAAAGGTTATACCTAATTATCTCTTAGATTTGAGAAGGGGTTTATAGATCTAAAGCTTTGATACCATGTTAGAGTCACTCAAGGACTCAAGCTCCTAGGATCACCTATAAAACCAAAAATAACTTTCTATAAGAGTTAAAAGCAAGGACTTAAATTTGTAATCATGGATGAAAAATATGACTAAATCAATTGTGATCAAATGCAATATAACATAATGTAATGGAATGATTTACAAATAATAACCCCTTGGTTATATAGCCAAGGTGAGATATACGATTATACAGGACCATGACAAGTGTCTTAATCCTATGTCGTGAGACAACTAATTCAACTAATATTAAATGGCATGATCTAGGGGAATACTTTTCACTAAAAATTGAAGTGTCCCATATGCTCCAAATTTCAGCATCATCTTGAAGAGCTCAAAAAATTGAATCCAATGCAACTTGAACAAGCGAAAAAGGAGTTTGTACGCCAAAGTTATGACCAGTCAAAGTTTGGTCAAACCAGGTATAGGGGGCCAGTTAGATAGGTGAAAAAATTGACTAACTTATAATCAATCAAAATTGGCATAAAAACAAAGAGCTTGTTGACACAATCCCAATGCCATTCGTTTCATTGAAAGTGAAGCTCATACGACGAAGATATGGCTAGTCAAAGTTGAAGGTTGACGGGATGCTGACGTGGTAGTTGATTGGATGATGACGTGGAAAGTGCAGGTGATGTGGCAAAAATGTGGATCCCCCTCACTAAATTCATGTACCACCACTACACCATACTTTATTTTTGAGAAATAAAGTGGTGGAGGTTTATTTTATTTCACAAAATCCATTTGCTGGGATCCCAAGCAGATTTGGTGGGATTTAAAGGCAACGGATTAAAACCAAATCTCCTAAAAATTAAAAAATTAACCCCTTTAAAATAATAATGAATAAGACTAAATTTATAACTAAAATAACCTTTAATGGTTATTAAATAAAGGACAAAATAATCTAATGAATAAAAACAAACACCCAAACCAATATACCCTGTGAATGAAAAATGATAAGGGCTTCAAAAAACAAATTAAAATGGTTTTTAATGGGGATTGTTGTCATTTTATTTGTAAAATAAGGGGTATTGGTTAAATCCTAACCTTAAAGGGGAAATGTCCAAATTTTATGGTTTTAGCCATAAGGGGCAATTTTTTTGTATAAAAAGGTGGTGAGAGTGTAAGTGTATGCATTCAGAATTTAGTTTATGCTTTGTGAAGAATGGTGAGAGAGAATTCCTAGGAGATGAGAGAATTGAAGTTAAGACTTTGATATTGAATTGTTGTCTTTGTGTATTTGGAGCTTATAGTCAAGCTTGTTGTACTTGTGTAAGAGGACTTTTGTAATTCATTATCGTCTGAGAGCTATGAGGAGACTAGTATCAGTTGAAGCCTTGTAATTGTTTCTGGAGCATAATCAAGGATTGGTCACTCTATTGGAGAGGGACCCGAAGACGTAGCCATCTTAGAAAACTCTGTTATCAACTTGTGTTTTTTCTTCTCTCTCTTTGCTCTCTTCTATCAAATTCTTCACTTTAATTTGGTTATGTTATCTAAGCATTTTAATTATGTTTTAAAGACCTTCAGTTTAACCATTGTAAAAGTTATTTTTCATGTGCAACAGTCCTAGATCCTAACATCAGATCAAGTGGTATTAGAACTTTGTTGTGACTAGTGTTTGCAAAGGTGAATGATAACACGATCCAATAAACAGGGAGGTGAAGGCATGCCTGCAGAGCACAATCTTGAGATTTCTAAACGAAGAACTTTTCCAAGGATGGAAGGATCGAAAGCTGGAAAAAGTTTAGAGCTTGATGAGAAGAGTTTTCAAAAAGCTTTTCTAAAAATTAAGGCAATGGTAGAAGTTCTTTTTCTGGAAAGGCAAGAAAAGTGGGAACAAAAGAAGCGTGGAAAAGGAGATTCATCAAAGAGAGAGAAGCATGAAGATCGAAAGGACAAAGGGAAAAGAACAGGAGGTGATGATGAGCCTCTAGAAACTCCTTCTTCTCTATCTTCTCCTTCTTCTATTGATTCTACTTCTTATTCTAATCCTTTCAAGGGTGCACATAAGCCTAAAATTAAATTAGATGTAAAATTTGATCTACCTAAGTATTGTGGGGAATTGAATGCTGATGAATTAGATGATTAGTTTCAACAAGTAGAAGTCTATTGTAGAGTCCAAAATCTCTTTGACGATGCTTCTAGGATCTAGTTAGCTACTCTTTGGTTGGGAGGAATAGCTCTCACCTGGTGGGAGAGTAGAACTCGGAAAAATATTTCACAACATGGTATAGTCAATTTAACTTGGAAAAAAATTGTTAATGCTCTTAAGAAGCAATTTTATCCCCTAGGCCATATGCAACAGTTAATGATGGACTGGAAAATGTTTAGGCAAGGGAAAGGTCAAACTGTCCAAGAGTACACCCATGAATTCAAGAAGAGGGCTATTTCATTGAATGTTCCATTGTACATCTAGGATACATTGCTTAAGTTCATAGGTGGTCTTCACTCTTATCTACGACATTCTATTTTGGTCTTGAATCCTAGTAATTTGGATGAAGCATGTGTTCAAGCCACACACTTAAAGTCAAGAGGTAAGGGTACTTTTATGGAGAAGCCTGAAGGTAAGCCTACATATGCAGGAAATGAGAAGAAGACAATTACCATTAAAAAGAAGGATGATAATCTCACATGCTCTCATTGTGATAGGGTAGGTCATGATGCAGATCACTGCTAGAAGTTGCATCCAGAATTGAAGCCGAAATGGGCTCATAAACAGAAAGGAAAGGAGATCGCAAATGTTGTGGATCTTGGTTTAGAGTCTAAAGATGAAACTAAGAGATTGAAAGGTAAGAATTTTACTACTAATGTTTTTGTTGCTAGTTGTGCTTCTTCTCAATTCTATGATGTTCCTGAAGATAAGAAAAGAAATAAGTTATTTCACATAACGGTGGTTGCTAAGCACACTAAAATTGATACTCTCATAGATAGCAGATCTCAAATTAACCTAATCTCAGAAGATGTTGTAAGGAATTTGGGATTGAAAACTACACTGCATCAGAGACCTTATCCACTAGGTTGGGTTTGCGAAAATAATGAATTGAAAGTAACAAGGCAATGTACTTTAAGATGCACAATCACAAGTATGTTGATGAGGTGCAGTTTGATGTGGTTCCACTAGATGTATGTGGGATAGTGTTGGGAAGCCCGTATTTGTATGATAGAAAAGATATTTTCTATAGGGAACTTAATCATTATCATGTGTTTAAAGATGACATCAGGTATATTGTGCATTCTCACAGGATCAAGACTGGTAGATCTTTTGCAAACACAGAGCAGTTGAAAAGGGTGGTTAATGCAAGTAAAGACTTATCTCTTATGTTTTTCAAGTAAGGTGATTCTAGACATGAACTTGAGGTAATCAAGGCTAATTAGATGTTGTAGGATACATTGACAGTACGTCATGAGGAAGCGGTAAATGAAAGCATTGATGTTCCATTGGGTAAAAATGTTGTGAAAGAAATTTTGTTGCTTCATTCACTTTTGTATCTGCATTATTATTCAGCTTGATGGGTAAGTGCACCAATCTATGACAAAATTTAGGTGTCAAATTGTAAAAATTCACAAAAAAAGGGTGAAATTGTCCATTTGGCACATGCCAAATGACTCCAAGTCATTTGGCATGCACCAAATTGAAAAGCTAAATAAAATAAAAAAAACGCATTTTGAAACCTCATTTTAGTTCAACCCGTAGCTTGGCTTGGAGGGTTTGAGGTCTGCAACTCACGCTCACCAAATATCATCCATTATTTGTATCATTAGCTTGCTATTTTTCACAAGGATGCCGCCAACACATCAAAGATATCGAAGATTGCAAAGAAGTATGTATTTTTATTCTATTTATTTCGAATTTGATTTAGAATGTAGATTGAAATAGGTTTTTATAATAAGATTTTGTTCTAATTATCAGGGAATGAATCTCTACCTCCAAACTTTGAGAATTCATAGTCACCCCCTCAAGAAGAGCCTCCTATTCAAGAACAACCTTAAACCCCTCCATAAATTCATAGGCATCCTCAAGGAACCCAAGAAAATATTCTAAATCAAATTGAAAACAATAAAAGAGAAATTGAACAATTAATTGGAAGATTAACTAAGCATGCTGAAACCCACCCTTATAGGAGAGGGATTGTTGAATCATTGAAGTCAATTGTATCTCATGTAGGAGAAATGAGTGAGAAAATAGGTCAAATAAGAGGCATGAGATGAGACAATATTATGCTAGAGGTTTGGCATATGCAGATGTTAAAAACAAAAAATCAACAAAGTTGACTTGTGTGCCCTATTTACAGACCCGAAAACCAACGCACCTTTGTCTCATACATGCAGGAGGTTCCCCATCCATTGGTACCACCATGAGTTTCTTGAAGTGATCAACCCAAGATATTCAATCTGCAACTCCACATAACCTCCACAAGAGATAGAGAGAAGCAACAATGGAAGATGCTATTCCACCAAACAAGAATTGCAATATGATACAATATGACCAATGCAATACTATACAATACAATGTTATGCAAAATATGCTAGAGACGCCTTGCTTATAAAGGAAAGGATGAGAGATAGGATAAGAAACGATCATGACAAGAGTATTAATCCTATCACATAAGACAACTAACTTAGGAATGTGTAAAGTCTATATAAGACAACTAAGGCTTCTAGAAGATACAACTAATATCCTAAGTAAACTTAACATGTGAATTAAGTCCCCTAAGTCCCTAGTAAGGAAATAAACTATGTACAAGACTTATTCACACCAACACGCCCCCTTAAGTGCAACTTAGGGAGGAAAAAACCAATGCAAACATGCAAAATATGGGTTCGGGCAACAAGGCCTGATGAGGTACCCATGTACAAAACAAAAAACTCTCACAAGTGGAGAAAAGGAGAAAAACCTTGTGGGAGAAAAATCCTCTCCAAAAGAGAGAAAAAGTTGAAAAAGAAACTAAAAATTGAAGAAGGAAGGAGGACTCCTCAAGACCCCCCAAGGACGAATTCCTTCACCCCAAGCATCGATCACAACTGAAGATAACAAGGCGATGCCAAAGGTTTAGTGAAGATGTCTGCAACCTGTTGATCTGTAGGCAAATACTCCAAGCTGAGAACACCATCCTGGATGAGCTACTTGATGAAGTGCATGTGGATCTCAATATGCTTAGCACGCTGATGCTCCATTGGGTTGTGAGAGATATGAATGGCACTCTGATTGTCACACCAAAGAGTAGTGGGCTAAGTGGAAGGGAATCCAAACTCAGTCATCAACTGTCAAAGCCACAAAACCTCCTGCTAGCCAACAGTGCACCTCGATACTTAGCCTTTGTCAATGATAATGCAATAGCAGTCTGCTTCTTGCATGACCATGCAATTGGACCATAACCAAGGAAAAAAAAAATCCAAAAGTAGAATTTTGATCATAGACATCACCAGCCCAATCTGAGTCAGTGAAGCCCACTATTTGAGAGGCACCTGAAGTGTAGTGAATGCCAAAATGAGTAGTGCCCTGAATGTATCTCAAGATATGCTTAGTGGCCTTCCAATGACTCTCATGAGCCTCTTGTGAGAAGTGAGAGACAATTCCAACCACAAAAGAAATATCAGGATGACTATGTGTCAAGTACAAAAGACTGCCAACCAAGTTTCGATACAAGGTATCATCAATTGTAGGAGTAGTGCAACTAGTAGATAGTACAACACCTGAATGGAATGGAGTAGGGGTAGGCTTACAATCAGCCATGCCAAATATTTGAAGCAAATCAAGAGCATACTTCTGTTGGACAATGAAGATCCCCTTAGAAGTCTAATGAATCTAAAGACCAAGGAAGTAATGCAAAAGACCAAGGTCGGTCATATCAAATCGCTCCATCAATGCTTGTTGTGTACTATGAATCATGAAAGTAGAACTCCCTATGAGAATCAAGTCATCCACGTAGAGCACAAGCATGAGTAGATCCTCTCCATGTCTTTGAGTATAAATTGTGGGATTAGAATGGCAACAAGTGTAGCTAGAAGCAAGCAAGAAATTATCCATCTTCTCATACCAAGCCCTAGGGGCCTATTTGAGATCATACAATGAACGTCAAAGCCTGCAAACAAGTGAAGGGTCCTGCACAAAACCTGGTGGCTACTCCATATAGATCTCCTCATGAAGATATCAATGCAAGAAGGAACTCTTCACATCCATATGATATACTGACCATCCCTATGATGCAACTATAGCAAGGACAAGGTGAATAGAATCCATCTCAAGTGGCAACATTAGCAAAGGTCTCGAATAGTCAATTCCTTCAACCTGAGAAAACCCCTTTGCAACAAGACGAGCCTTATACTTTTCAATGGAGCCATATGTTGCATACTTGGTACGATACACCCACTTGCACCAAACCAACTTTATTCCCTTAGGAAGAGGCACAAGATCCCAAGTATGATTCTTCATCAAAGAAGAATACTCATCAGCCATAAAACTATCCCACTCTAGAATACCTGAAGCATCTAAAAACTTTTGAGGATCATTTGAAACAACATGACTCAAAATATTGATTCCTGAAGTCTGAGAACAAGTGCGGCGAGTGTTTGTGGGATCACCAACAAGAGGACCAGCCTCCTCAAGAGTAACTCAAGCCCATCGTGGCCTAGTAGGTGACTAAGGAGAAGGTGCATCAAGACCATCATCAAAATATTCCTCAAGTAGCAAAGTATCATCAACTGAAGAAGACTAAGTAGGTTGTGATGAAGAAGAAGTCAAAGGAGGATCTGACTGGGTGAAGGTCTTAGCAAACTGGACATCACATCAGAAATGTACCTCTCATGTGTCAGGATCAAACAATTTGTATGCCTTCACATCCTCACAATAGCCAACAAAGATGTACTGTTGAATCTTCTTCTCCATGGATTTACACCGACCATTTAGAATGAATGCCCAAGCCTCACTATTGAATACTCTGAAGAAAGATACATTAGGCTTGCAATGAGACCAAGCCTCCTCAGGGGTTATATTCCGTACTGCCTTGTGGGGCATACGGTTCTAAATATAGTTGGCACAATTGATAGCTTTGGCCCAAAATGTTGGTACCATGGACCTAGATTGAATCATACAATTGGCCATTTTCCTGAGAGTCCTGTTCTTTCTCTCTGCCACACCATTTTGTTGAGGAGTGTAAGGTACTATGTGTTGATGAAGAATACCATGCTCATTGCAAAAATCCTGAAATGCCTGATTGACATACTCCCCCCATTATCTGTGCATATCTGTCGAAGAGAAAAACCTGACTACTTCTCCACAAATTTTTTGAAGGTCTTGAAGTTGGTGAGGACTTCACTCTTGAGCTTCAGAAAATACACCCATGTCCAACGGGAAAAATCATCAATAAATGTGAGCACATAATTAACCCCTAAAAAAGGAGTTGGGAATGACATGATATCACTATGGACCAACTCAAGGGGTGTGGTTGCACGAGTAGCTTGAACCTTAGGAAAAGGATCTTGATGTTGCTTGCCAAGAACACAACTGTGACAAACACCATCTGTGCAAGTGATCTTTGGAAGACCAACAACTAAGTTATGTGCTTGCATCTGCTGAAGATATCTATAGTTCAAGTGCCCAAATATCTCATGCCAAAGCTTGCTCATTGAATCAACATGAGCAAAAAAACATGAACCTGATGAAGACTCAAATCCATCAAATTGATACAAATGGTTCTCATGATCAACTATCCCTGTAGCAAAAACTTTCTTAGGATCTTGCAACTGTCTAATAGTCACATTTTGTGGAGTAAACTCAACTGTCTTCCCATCTCTAGAATGACAAATCTGATATATGGAAAGTAGATTTGTTGAAATATCAGGAACAAGAAGAACATCCTCAATGCACCCATCTAACGTCTAAATAGAGCCTGTCCCCAAAGCTGGAATTTGTGAAGAGTTCCCAACTGCAATATGAGAAGTAGAAGTATGAACACTGGAATAAAGAAGATCACATGAATTGGTCATGTGATGTGAAGCACCTGAATCAAGAATCCAACTGTCTGAAGATGAATGAATGGCCCGTGCTGAAAGAGATTTCCCTTTGCCCATGGAAGAAGGCTTAGCCACTAAAATGTTGTGCTTTTTCATAGCTTCCTCCAAGGCTTCCAATCTCTTAAAATAAAAAGTTGCATCATGCCCAGTTTTTCCACAAAATGAACAAGGTTCTCCTTTCTTTTTCTTAGACTTGGAAGAAGAATCTCCCAAGGTAGAAGAAGAAGGAGATGGAGTGGAATTTTGATTGTTCTTCAGCTTCGGTTTGGAGGGATTCTCACTACCAGAAGATGATTCTTCTTGTTCTTTCCTTTACCCTTGGATGATTGAGCCATGGGAGCATGATTCTTAGAATTAGGTATGGCATCCAACTGAATCAACTTGGCCTCATCCCTAGTAAGATGCTCACAAAACAACTCAAATGTAGGAATTTTGTAATATTTCCCCATTACGTCCATAGTTGAATAGAAATTAGAAGAAAACACTTGATAAGGGCCCTTTAACTTAGACAGAATCAAGAAGATACATTCATCACTAGATTTATATTGCCCACATCCTTTCAACTGTGACAAAATCAACTTGAATTGTGCAAGGGAATCTTGAATTGAAGGAAATGCATCTGGAGAGAGTGATTGTAGATCTACTTGAAGTTGTAAGACTTGAAACTGATTTGATTTTCCATACAATTCTTCAAGTTTATCCCAAACATTCTTAGGTGTTTTACACTCTGAAATATGAAACAACAAATTATCAGATACATGTAAGCCAATGAGCCCTTTTGCTTCATCCATTTTACATCTATGGAAATTTTTTTCATAATCCCTTGTAATTTAGGTTGTTCTACATCTAACATTGGCCATGGACCCTTAGATTGTAACAATTGAGTCATTTTTAGCTTCCATGTATGATAATTGTGTGGAGTGAGTGGTTCAATTTGCCTTAGATCTGCCATGAACACCAAAAGAAAGAAGACAACATGGCACTTAAATTGTGCCTTTCACCCCCCCAAAATGTATTAAAATTGATTTTGCAACCCCCCCTCAACAAATTACAATGAAGAAATTTTACAATTTTTACAAGTGACAAGCTCAAATCAACCGTTTATAACACGGTGATTTTTACAAATTTCAAAAAAAGAGCTTGCCAAAACTAAAGATAGGGGTTACAAATAGATTCCTTGCAATTTTTTGAGCAATTTCAAAAGAAAGTTTTCCAAATTTTGACTTCGTTTGCAAAAGTTACGCCAAGAACAAGCAATAAATGCACTTGTACCTTCAAGTTGAAAAAACTGGCAAAAATTTTCAAAATTTGGAAAAATCACCTACACCACTACGAAATTCATTGAACCAGCTTTCCAACGATATCTCGTTTTCAAAAATCCAACGTCGTGGCAAAAAGTTATGCAAAATTAAAAAAAAGGCCTATTTTAGGCACCTTTAACGCTAAACAGGAGCAAAAAGTAACACTAACCAGGCGCAAAATTTTGGCCCTCAAGGGCTAGCAGTCGGTCGTCCACGTGACCATAGTCTGAGCAAGTGTTATGAATGGGTGGTTAGAGAAACCCGCTAGCAATTTATGCTGAAGCGATCACATGTAGCGGCTGGATCTTCAGGCGGTTTGCCGACAGTTTGGAGGCCCGTGGTTACCGCTTGAAGGTTGCTTCCATGGCAGTCTAAGGACATAACCGCCCACTAGTAGTTAGCGGCTAACACAAAGTAGCTAGCTGTGAGTGCTTCGGCAAGTGGCTAGCCAAAGATGGTCGACTGGTGGAGAGAGTCAAGTGCTGACAGAGGTGAGAGCACAGTCGGCGTAGGAAGTGTCGACAACCTTGCAGTACGGCCCTACAAAAAATAAAGTCGTCCAAACAAAAAACTTTTCCCACAAAATATTAATCAAAGCCCCCACAATTTTTTAATCACCAATATATTTTTTTAAAATTCCCGATAAATATGTACGGAGCTCAAAAATATTAAATTGCAGAGAATTATTTTTTAAATATTTTCTACAAATCGTACCTCCAACCTAGGGGCCGTACGACCTCTAGTTAATTTTTTTTCCCCCGAAAACAATTTTTGCCTAATATAGGAAAATTATATATTAAAAAACTCGAAAACGGCCACCCAGATGCAATGGAAGACTTATTTTTTGCCCAAAATGCTCCTATAAAAAGTCGTTCACCAAATCTGAGCCTCAAACCCTTCTTTGGCAAAGTTGCAAATGGTGACGAAATTGAGTGAAACAAACGCCAAATCTGACTTTTTTGAGCCTCCTGGATGCAATGGGATAGCCTAAAATACTGCCACTATAGCCAAAAGCGTTGCAATCACCAAATATCACCAAAATGCATACATGCAATATAGGATACAAGAAACTCAAATCACAATAGAAAACTTGACTCTCTAATAAACAAAATGGAAGGAGCTTTCCAGATTCAAAGCTTCAATACCATGTTGAAGTAATCAACCCAAGATCTTCAGTCTGCAACACCAAATAACCTCCATAAGAGATAGAGAGAAGCAACAATGGAAGATGCTATTCCACCAAACAAGGATTGCAATATGATACAATATGATCAATGCAATACTATACAATACAATGCTATGCAAAGTATGCTAGAGATGCCTTGCTTATAAAGGCAAGGATGAGAGATAGGATGAGACAAGATCATGGCAAGTGTCTTAATCCTATCACATAAGACAACTAACCTAGGAAAGTGTAAAGTCTAGATAAGACAACTAACACTTCTAGAAGATACAATTAATATCCTAAGTAAACTTAACATGTGAATTAAGTCCCCTAAGTCCCTAGTAAAGAAATAAACTAGGTACAAGACTTATTCACACCAACAAAGTTAATTAAAAATAAATTTTGGGAGTAGTGGTGGATGGTATTTCACCAACCTCCATGCAATAACCATGAGGTACCACAATAATTTTTGAGGAAACTCTATTGTGAGTTTATCCTCAATAAGATGCCAAATTATTTTGCATTTTATACTTTCAGGGTAGAGGTGGGGGATCCACACATGATAGACCTGTTGCATGATGTAATCCACAATTAGCACTGAGACCCTTAGCCAAACCCATGGTGGAGCATGTCATCGTTCCTTCCATTGTTAAGGATAGTGTAGAGGTGGACACGTTGGGGTTGATTGGCTCACTCACGTAGACCATTTTATAGTGTGTGAGGCCTCTAATAGAGCTTGGTGTGGAGGAGATGTGTAGGCCCCGAGCTCCACCCCACCATTGTGGCACTTGTGGTACAGTTTGCACATACGATTATCAGAGTGCTCGGGATGCAGCTACAAAACCTACATCAGTTACAAAGGAAATGGCTTTCACAGATGATTTGTTGAATGATACATTCAATATTGACAATCAGGTAAAATTCAACAAGTTCATTTAATGTTGTTTATTAAATTATATTTTGAAATTTAAGAATAAGTAAATTAGTAGAATTTTGATTTGATGAAATTTCAGGGTCGGAGTGTTCATGAGACATGCCCCATTCCTACAAACCCTTATTCTTTCTCGACGTTTAGTCCACAGCTATGCAACTAGTATTAAAGATATTATTATTGCATTTGAACAATTGAATTTTATATTTGAATGTTTGTCTCATAACATGCTTTGGATTTCAAATAGTTTCTTGGTGGACCTTCGACCTCCACACCTCGCAATTCATTTCCTCAAGGACCTTACACTCAGGTAGCCTTTATTCAATAATGGTGTTGTAAAACAATATTAGCTAGCTTTCATAATTTTGCATATACAAATCTAAAAAATTGATGAGAAACACAAACATTGCATATGTATTCCTTGATCATGTCACAATATCTTCTCCTAATTCACTTTTTGTTCCTTTACTCCTGTAGACATCCAAATTTGGACACTTAATTTATCCAAATTTATTATTTTTTGTCTAAACATCCTCTTATCCGAGTTAATTAAGTAATATTACTATTATTTAATTAATATCTCTAATTCTGCCAAATCCCTAAGGTATTTAATTAATAATTAAATACCTTACCCTCCTTAATCCTCTTTTCATCAAATAAATTAAATAAATATTACATTTATTTAATTCCTCACATGTCATTTTCATCTAATCTTAATCCATCTCCTAATTTCTTCATTAGGGATGTGCACATGCCTAATCCTTGATTAGGATGTGTCACATCCTCCAACTTTTGCAAGTTGGATTTTTAATCCTAGCCCCTAATTATCCCCTCTAATTACTACTAATTGCCTAATCATTCTCCAAGGAATTTTTAATTCCTTTTTATTCTTCCTAGATTCCCCTCTTTTATATGTGAATTTTTAATTCACATTCCATCCTTCCAAGGCTTCTAGAACCTTGGACTTGTCACAATCTCCACATGTGACCAACCTTGGACTTGTCACAATCTCCACATGTGACCAAGTCCCACCTTTTTGGAGCCCACATTTTACCCTCTAGATCATCCTAGGAATGTGAATTTTTAATTCACATTTATATCCCCAACCACCTTTCCTTTTCCCATGTAGATTTTTGAGAAATTCTAAAATTCCTCAAATGTCCCTTTCACTCCCACTTAGGAACAAAAAATCCCTTTTTGTGGAAATCTCCTCACTCCCCAAGGTGCATGTCCTTTTCCACCTCATGTACTTTTTTGACACCTCATCTCCATCTCATCCCCCTTTGGCCACTTCACCCTCCACATGTCAAGATGTGAGGGCTTGTGGGTTCTCAACCCACCATAGCCCTTCATCTTGGTCTTGTTGGATTAATCTTGGCCCTTGAATTCTCTAGTTGCTCTATAAATACCCCCTCCTCAAGGGCATTGAGGAGGACTTTTGATTTTGCAACTACATGCTGCCAATTTTCCTTCTCAACATTTAGTCAATTTGCAACTACATGCTGCCATTTTGTGCACTCATCCTATTTGCAATCACATCCACTTGCGTTTTACATCCAAGCACATAGCAAAGATCTTCAATAGAGCCATCAAGGAGCACACAACCAATCCAAACAAGGGTCAATCAAAGGAGTATCAGCAACAAAGGGAATGTAAACTATTTGTCTTACATTATCTACTCTTCTCATTGTTTTATCACTCTCTTTTGGCTAATCTTGAGGTGTTCTTGATATTTTGTTTTTCATATTTTTAGTTGTTTTGTCCATTTAGAATAGCATAATATCAGGGTACACATTTCTGGCACGCCCGGTGGGACCCACAAACGGGCTCCCATATTTTACGTTTTCTGTTGTTTAAGTTTTTGCAGGAATGCGTCGCAGAGGGGCGGCTACGCCCCATTTTTTCCGCAGAGGGGTGGCTATGCACCATTTTTCACAGAAGGGCGGCCACGCCCCATTTTTCGCAGAGGGGCGGCTACGCCCCATTTTTCCACAGAGGGGCGGCTACGCCCCATTTTTCCGTAGAGGGGCGGTCACGCCCCATTTTTTCCGCAGAGGGGCGGCTACGCCCCATTTTTCCGCAGAGGGGCGGCTATGCCCCATTTTTCCACAGAAGG
>VDFB02000017.1:83627325-83645397 GCA_007258455.2 Sequoia sempervirens
TTTTAATCCTAATTAGCCCCTAATTATCCTCTAATTATTGATTAATTAAGCCTAATCATTCTCCAAGGAATTTTTAATTTCTTTTTATTCTTCCTAGATTCCTCTCTTTTATACGTGAATTTTTAATTCACATTCCATCCTTCAAGGCTTCTAGAACCTTGGACTTGTCCTAATCCTACATGTGACCAACCTTGGACTTGTCACAATCTCACACATGTGACCAAGTCCTGCTTTTTGGCCACGCACACCCTCCTAGATCGCATCCTAGGAATGTGAATTTTTAATTCACATTTATATCCCCAACCACCTTTCCTTTTCCCATGTAGATTTTTGAGAAATTCTAAAATTCCTCAAATGTCCCTTTCACTCCCACTTGGGAACAAAAATCCCCTTTTTGTGGAAATCTCCTCACTCCCCAAGGTGCATGTCCTTTTCCACCTCATGTACTTTTTTGACACCTCATCTCCATCTCATCCCCCTTTGGCCACTTCACCCTCCACATGTCAAGATGTGAGGGCTTGTGGGTTCTCAACCCACCATAGCCCTTCATCTTGGTCTTGTTGGATTAATCTTGGCCCTTGAATTCTCTAGAGAATTCAAATTGCTCTATAAATACCCCCTCCTCAAGGGCATTGAGGAGGACTTTTGATTTTGCAACTACATGCTGCCAATTTTCCTTCTCAACACTTAGTCAATTTGCAACTACATGCTTCCATTCTGTGCACTCATCCTATTTGCAATCACATCCACTTGCATTTTACATCCAAGCACATAGCAAAGATCTTCAATAGAGCCATCAAGGAGCACACAACCAATCCAAACAAGGGCCAATCAAAGGAGTATCAGCAACAAAGGGAAGGTAAACTATTTGTCTTACATTATCTACTCTTCTCATTGTTTTATCACTCTTTTGGCTAATCTTGAGGTGTTCTTGATATTTTGTTTTTCATATTTTTAGTTGTTTTTTCCATTTAGAATAGCATAATATCAGGGTACACAACTCCTTCCTAATCCTATCCCATTAACATTTAATAGTTCACCCTACCATTTACTCTTTCATATGCCATTTGCAAATGTTGACATTAGACAACCTTGGTGATGTTGGTGGCACAATGGACCACAAAGTTGCTGCAACAATAGCCAGTTTTGATCCATCGAGAGAGGTATGCAATAGATTAGTCGATTTGACATTATATTTTCTCTTTTATGGTCTATTATAGAAAAAATTTATGATATTTTTGTGTAGCTTAATTTCTATCTTGATGGTTGCTACAAGTGGTTGTCACTCCAGATTGTGGACGTGGTAATGATGTAAATGTGAATGATGACTATCTGTATGTGGTAAGTGATTATATTTTGTTATATGTCATTCCATAATTCAATTTCTGTGTATTAACATCTTTACATTTTATTGTATCAGTTGAAGGTCCAGAGTGAAGAGAGGAGGACTAGCGAGCATGTTCGAAAGACCAGAGAACCAATAGTCACTCCATCCAGCCAAATTACAAAGGCAACACGAGATCTATTTCCTTCCCCTAGAGGGAAAATACTGTATTAGGGTCATTTTTTGTATACTTATGTGCCATTTTGGAACATATGTTTTGTACAAGTGATATATATGTGATATTTTATGTCCTTAATATGGCTCCTTTGTACTAAGCCTGTATGGCTTTTTTGGATATATCGTATATACTTTTATCAATATATATCATTCCATACCTTATGACTTTTTGATTAAAAAAATCTTATTTTTCTACTGCAATTCTTGAATGATGTTATCATGCGTATTGTGTAAATTGTATGCTTGAATGTTGTAGGCATGAATTTTGTTTACATCTAATGCTTAATTAATTATCGTTGATTGCTCAATAAGCTCCATCTAAAGCGTATTGTGTAAATAAGCTCCATTCCTGGTGGTTTGTATCCTTTGGAATGCTTCAATTACTTGTGCCTCACTTATTCGCATGTATGCTTCATTTATTCACATGTATACTTCATGTATAGTGTGTATATTCACATTTATGTTTCATGCTCCAATGCATAGCAACAAAAATATTTTGGGGAAAAAAATGACAAACCGATAGTATATAGAGATATAAAGAGCAAATAAAATAAAGATTTTAACTAATGAATTGTAATTTTTTTTTTTGTAGTTTATATTCATATCATTGATTACATTTTATTGCACATCTTTCAAAGTCAACGCATTACTTCACACTGCATAACTAATAACTAGATGCTGATAGATGACAAAATTTCAATTACAATATTGTTTTTAAAGTCAACCTAAGCAGTTATGCAATTACTTCACATTGCATAACTAATAAGTAGGAGCAACTGCCAATTGCATTTTGTTATCATGGCATTCTATGAGGCCATATTTCTTTGACATATTTTATCAAATAGTTCATTTCCTTGTCTATGTTACCACGTTTTTCATACATGTCTACCAAAGTATTTTGTCAAACACTTTATTGCCTTGTTGCTATGGCTAAAAGCATAAAACAAGTGCTTTTGAACAAGCTATGGATGCTTGGAAAAAATATATCAAAAGCATAATAGCAAGCAATACTATAGACAAGGCAATAAACTGCTTGAAAAAAATGCCTGAAAGAAATGTGGTCTCATGGTGATGGAATGCCATGACATGTAAATTGCTATGGATTTTCATGCCATTCCATCACCATGAGACCACGTTTCTTTGAGGCATTTTTTCAAACAATTCATTGCTTTCTCTATGCTACCACATTTTTCATACATGTTTACCAAATAATTTTATCAAACAGTTCACTGCCTTGTTGCTATGGCTAAAAGCCTAAAATAGGTGCTTGTAAACAAGCTATGGATGCTTGGAATTTTTTTATCAAAGCATAATAAGAAGCAATAGCATAGACAAGTGATGTAGAGATAGGAGACCCAAACCCACTCAAAGTGTCAACTTTCCTTCAAGAGGCATCTAACAAGATTAAAAGGATCTATTGGACCAATCCAAACAACTCCCAAATTTTGAAATCAATTAGAGGTAGGATTTCCCACTTTCACCTTTGCAAACCTAATAGTAGTGCAAACCCGTTTTTAGGCACTTAACTCCAAAAATTTCCAAAACAATTGACAAAAAAAAGGATTATTTAGACACAAATTACAAAGTTACAAAACATATCTTATCCCCCCATATGACTCCTTTGGAACAAATTTGAGAAAATTGACTTTCTCACCATTTAAGGCCTCCAAATAGGTCAATTTTACAAAGGAACCCCCTCTTAAACTTGTGAAAACAATCCGAGACTTTAGGGAAGAAATTTTAAGGTTATCAAACCCTAAAATCCCCCATTATATTTCATTCATATGGCCACCTCCACACCAAACCCAAAAACCCTTGTTTTGTGCAATTGTGACGAGGGTTTATTGAAAAAGACACTTCCAGGCCCTTCCCAAACTTTGCACTTGGTCAAACACCCTTGAATTCACCCCCACAAGCTCAAAATTTAATAAGATAACTTTTCCTAACACCCTATCATCATATTCAAGTCTATACCCATTAAATTCATGCATTTTCAATGGAAACAACCCTAGGGACTCACCAAAATCAAGAAATACGTCTTCCCTGCACAAACAAAGATGCATACATGTTTATTTCACCTATCTAATCCTATCCACTGAGTTACAAGACTATACAGTGGGTGGAAGACATAAAAATCCATTTTGTTCCCTTTTGAAACCCCCAAAACAGGGTAAATGAGTAGTCCCAAAAAAATAAAGATTTTTCCCTCAATTTGCACGATTAAGACCTCAAATCTAAAGCATTAGAGAGAAAACACACGTACCTACAACCTCTAAGAATTTTTAGAGAAAATGCAAGTTGTATGGGTCTGTACCAAGCCTTGAAAGTTTAGAAAAATAGGAAAAAAGTTGTTGAGAACATTGTATTTCATGAAAACAAAATGTGTACAATCTTCAAACTGCCTTCAATAACCCTGCATGAGCCATTTTTGAGGATTTTATAATTATTACATTCAAATGCAAATTCTCCCAATGTCTATAACTACCAAGTAACAACTTTTCAAAGGAGGTAGCCATTGGTTTTCAAATTTGTTGCATTTATGCAACTTACAAATTTGACATTTTCCTCCTTCTGACTCTTTATTATTTCCTGATTCCCTGGACCCTCTTAAATGACTTCCTATTCTACTTACCTTGAAAAAATTTGACCATCTTGACAGCTTTTAACATGATTACAAGTTATGGCCAAATTATCAAATGAAAACTCCAAATCATTAAATGGAAACATGAGAATGGTCTAAGTAGACCTTATTGAAACAAAAAAAAACTCAAACTCTCCTATCTTAACCACAATTCCATCCATGACAATTTAGTACCATAACAGGAGGCTTGGTGCTCCTGCACCAACAAGGCAGCAAATTGTTCAACAAAATGCCTCAAAGAAATGTGGTCTCAATGTGCTTATCATGGCATTCCATCACCAAGAGAACACATTTAATTGAGGAGTATTTTCAAATAGTTCACTGCCTTGTCTATGCTACCACATTTTTCATACATTTCTACCAAAGCATTATATCAATCAATTCACTGCCTTGCTACTATGGCTAAAATTCTAAAATAGGTGCTTTCGAACAAGCTATATGGATGCTTGGAAAAAATCCATCCAAACATAATAGTAATCAATAGCATAGACAAGGTAGCGAACTATTTGAAAAAATTCCTCAAAGAAATGTGGTCTCATGGTGATGGAATGCCATAAAAACAAATTCCCTGGATTTCCATGGCATTCCATCACCATGAGACCATATTTGTTTGAGGCATTTTTTTAAATAGTTTACTACCTTGTCTATGCTACCACATTTTTCATACATGTCTACCAAAGCATTTTATCAAATAGCTCATTGTCTTGCTACTATGGCTAAGAGCCCACAACAAGTGCTTTTGGACAAGCGATGGATGCTTGAAGAAAATATATCAAAGCATAATAGTAAGTGAAAGCATAAACAAGGTAGTGAACTGGTAGTATGCGATGGATGCTCCCATGTTTTACAAATGAGGGATGAGCTCAATTTATAGGCTCCTCGAATACAATTCAATGGCCAAGATTGGTTTTGAATCAACGACTAAGATTACAAAATAAAACCCTAATTAGGGTTTTTCACAATTAACTACCTCTCAACCAATGAGAAAATTACATTTGGGGACACTTGTCCTTCTACTAAATATAAACCAACAATAAAAAGTTGTTGCATTATGAAGTGTCAGGTTCATTGAACCTAAACATGCTAGCTTGGAACAATTTGATTGGTTGGAAGATGACAAGGCACCATCTCAGCATGTTGGATGTCCCCTTTGATCTTGGCCTAAGGCAGACTTCAAGATATGTTTTCCATCTCCTATTTTCAGCTTGGGGTAGACTTTAAGTTGTCTTTGCCATGTATGCTTTGAGCTGGGCTAACTTTACTTTGTCTTTTCCATGTATACTTTGAGTTGGGCGGACTTTACCTTTGTCTTGGACAAGCATTATTCAAGCCAAGAGAAGAATTGATTGCAGTTTGGACATAGCTTTTCTTTCCAAAGTGGACTTTGCATCATCTTGGAAATTTTCCTTAACCATGGGCATAGCAGACATTACTTGTGCCTTGCCAAGATTGGGCAGACTTGCTCTTGACTTAGACATGCTTATTTTCCTTCCAAGAAAAAACTAAGAGAGGTTATTGTAGAGGGGTAGAACATGATCCCATAGGCTGAGACGAGAAATTTCTAAGTGTCACGGTGTTTGAGTAACGTCATGCTGAAGTTTGCAGCCATTTTTGCACTACAAACTCTTAAGGGATTCAACCAGTTGAACGTAGCTCAGAGCGATTCAACACATGTGGGTGTGAAAGAAGACCATTCCTAGCATAAATGTACCCACTCAAATGTGTTGGAATAATTAGTTTGGTGACATGAGTTGCAGAACGAAAGTTGCACCACTTTGCAACTTTGTACTACTTGAATTTGACAACTTTTTCTCTAAGCAAAATCTTGCTACCACAAGAAAACATCTCTGAGATAGCAAAAACTGAGAGAGGTTATTGTAGAGGGGAACAACACGATCACGTAGGCTTAGACGAGAATTTTCTAAGCATCACGGTGTCCAAGTAACATCATGTTGGAGTTTGCAGACATTTTGCACTTCAGACTCTTAAGGGATTCAGTTGATTGAATGTAGCGCAGAGCAATTCAACTTGTTTGGGTGTGAAAGAGGACCGTGCCTATTGTAAACCTACCCACTCAGATATGTTAGTTAGTTTAGTCACACAAGTTGCAGAATGAAAGTTGCATCACTTTACAACTTTGTAATACTTGCATTTGACAACTTTTTCCCCAAGTGAAATCGCGCTGCCACAGGAAAACACCTCTGAGATAGCAAAAATTGAAAGTTTATTATAGAGGGCCACAACACGATCCCATAAGCTGAGATGAGAAGTTTCTAAGCATCACGGTGTCTGAGTAATATCATGTTGAAGTTTGCAACCATTTTTCACTTCAGACTCATAAAGGATTCAACAGATTGAACGTAGCTCAGAGCGATTCAATGCATTTGGGTGTGAAAGAGGAGCATACATAGCATAAATGTACCTACTCAGACACATTGGAATAGTTATTTTGGTCATAGGAGTTGCAAAACAAAAGTTGTACCACTTTGCAACTTTGCACTACTTGCATTTGACAACTTTTTCCCCAAGTGAAATCTCGTTGCCACAGGAAAACACCTTTGAGATAGTGAAAACCAAGAGATTTTATTGTAGAGGGAAAAAACATGATCCCATAAGCTCATATGAGAAGTTTCTAAGTGTCACAGTGTTTGAGTAATGTCATGTTGAAGTTTGTAGCCATTTTTCACTTCAGACTCTTAGGGGATTCAGCCGGTTGAAAGTAGCTTGGAGCGATTTGGCATGTTTGGGTGTGAAAGAGGACCATGTCTAGTGTAAATGTACCCACTAGAACATATTGGAATAGTTAGTTTGGTCACACAAGTTGTAGAACGAAAGTTGCACCACTTTGCAACTTTGCACTACTTGCATTTGACAACTTTTTCCTTAATTGAAATCTCGCCGCCACAGGAAAACACCTCCGAGATAGCAAAAAATGAGAGAGGTTATTATAGAGGACCACAACACAATCCCATAACATGAGACAAGAAGTTTCTAAGCATCATGGTGTCGAGTAACATCATGTTGAAGTTTGCAGCCATTTTGCACTTCAAACTCTTAAGGGATTCAGCCGATTGAACGTAGCTTGGAGCGATTCAACACATTTGGGTGCAAAAGAGGAGCATGCCTAGTGTAAAAATACCCACTTGGATGAGTTGGAATATTTAGTTTTGCCACATGAATTGTAGAACGAAAGTTGCACCACTTTGCAACTTTGCACTACTTGCATTTGAAAACTTTTTCCCCAAGCAAAATCACTGCCATAGGAGAGTGCCTCTGAGATAGAAAAAATTGAGATAGGTTATTGTAGAGGGGCACAACACAATCCCATAGTTTGAGACGAGAATTTTCTAAGCATCACAATGTCTGAGTAACACCATGCTGAAGTTTGTAGCCATTTTGCACTTCAGACTCTTAAGGGATTCAGCTGGTTGAACATAGCTTGGAGTGATTCGATGCATTTGGGTGTGAAAGAGGACCATTACTAAACATGACTAAACAACTTCCAACTACTTTCCCCATGAACTACAACAAGATGACTCTTGAACTTCCACCATTTGACAATAAGTTGCAATTTTGACAACTTTTACACAATTTTGCAATTTTTGCAATATTTTGTAACTCAAACCTTCCAACCACCTAAAGACCTATAAAATGACTCCTTACATCATAAAATGGTCTAAATGACCTTATTGTTTGAACAAAAAGATTCAAATACACCTAAACAACCAAAAGACCTCAATTGTCAAGATTTGCATAAAATGCTCTTGGTGCCTTTGCACCAATTAGTGCTTAGGGTGTCTTAATGTTTTTTGTTATGAATAAAGTCCTTTGTGATGCAATGAAAGGTAGATCCACAACTATCCAAACTCAATCACATGTACTTAATTTGGAACGATACCATCAAATTGACCTTGAATGCTTGAAAATGAGCTCTAATTAGCCCACTTTAACAAAGGAAATCTCCTTCAATCTTGTTGCCCAATAAAAATACCATTGGAAAGCCCTCAAAATTCCTCCAAAACCACAAATTATTCAACTGCTGAGTCAAAAATTGCTTGCTAAGACCCTCTGTCATGAAACCCTCATTTTTCACCAAATAAGCAGGTGTTTATTGAAAAACCCATCTACAGACCTCATTCAACCTCAAAATCTTTTCAAACATTCTTATTTTAGTCTACACAAACTTAATTCACCTTCAAATTATGCTGCCCCCAAATTTCCCACACATTTCCTTCTTAAAAACCTCTCAATTTCACGCATTTTCACTCTTTGTTCAATTAGGGCTTCAAGCCCAAACATCCAAATGAACTACCATGCCTTTGCAGACCTTATATCACATCAAAATCCACTTGATAACACTAAAACAACTAGGTTCTAACCTTCTTCCAAACTATTTCTTTAATCTGCTACTTCAAGCTATGCCTCCTAGGGCTAAATTCATGCTTTTTCCATAGGGGCAATGTGAAAATTTCCACCAAATATCTTTTTCACCCATTGTATTCTACTGTAACTTAGTGGAATGGAATAATTAGGTGTAGGGGGAATGTGTGCATGATTTCAGGAGTAGGGGTGGCCATTTGGGGGTTTGGGCATGATGCCTAGTTGTCAAGAATGTGTGTTTTGAGTGAAATTTGGAGGTTAAGAGTAGGTAGTGATGGAAAACACTTGGGGAAACACTTTATAAGAGTTAATTAAGCAATGGAAGACATATTTTAAGGTTTTGGATGCATTCAAACATTAAGGAGAGGTATGGAGGTGAGGTTTTCAATAAACCCCCTTTGAAACTTGTCAAAAGTGAGGGTTTTGAGTTTTGGAGTGTTGGTGAATGTTTCATTGGAACATGATTGTCGATTTAGTGCTTATGTACCTTGCTCATGACTGTCCAATGGT
Organism: Sequoia sempervirens; assembly: GCA_007258455.2. NCBI lineage: Eukaryota > Viridiplantae > Streptophyta > Pinopsida > Cupressales > Cupressaceae > Sequoia > Sequoia sempervirens. The sequence continues at coordinate 83,636,418 of VDFB02000017.1, forward strand.
GTTTTGTGATTGAAAGGAAGATTAAAGGGTAGTTTGTCTGTTGAGAGTTTTCCACCCTGCTCTGCATCACTTTGGCATGTTTATCAACATAAAACTATGATATTTTTTGTATTTCAATATGTAATGATAATGCAATACGAAATATTTAGTGTGAGACAATGACATTTTTGTATTTAAACTTTAAAGTTAAAATGTTAAAATTTACCATTGTTCTTGTCTTCAAAGTTGTTTAAACTATATAATTTAACCATAATATAAATAAGCAATATATGATATAATTTAACCATTATTCATTATTTTTTATTGTCAACTATATAATATAACGATTATTTTTTATGCTATTGTACATTGATATTTAACCATTGCTCAAGATTAATTTTTTGAATAGTTTAAACATGCACATGACAAACAAATTATTTCGATTCTCAACTTCTATATCTCAAATTATCCAATAATCAAGTGTATGTCCATATACAAAAAATGGCATCAACACCAACTCAAACAAATTTTTAAAAAGTGTGGTATATGCCATCTCAATATCTATTCATAATATATATGCCAAAATGTCTATCTCATCCTAAACTATTGGTGGATCATCAAAATGGAGCCTCTTTGAAGCACTCTTTCACTCTAAAAGTAATTGCACAAGAAAAATTCAAACCACAATAGAGATTAGTTATATTATATAATTAAAAATTGAATAATTAACATCAAAATCAATATACATTGAATTATAATTGAACTCTAAAATTGAAATCTTGATAACCTCATATATATATGTCTCTTCAAACTATCATGAGTCCTAGAATATGCCCCTCTCAAAGAACCAATCATACCAACTTTTTGCAATGTCAATCTATATAGGTGAACACAAAAATATCAAATTGATACAAGTTAGCATACAATTGTCGGTAATAGGAACATATTTACCAAACAAAAAATAAAATAAACACATACCTCTTTAGACATCTCTTTTTCTTTATCTCCTTTAGGTGTTTCGACACCTCCTCCCTGAGGTGTTTCAACACCCACTCCTTCAATTGTTCCAGCACCTCCTCCTACAAGAGGAAAATAAGATAAACATATAAGTTAATATATAATTTCGTTAATGAAAATTCAAATGACAATCAAGTATAAAATGCATGAATTCAGGCCTAAAAGGCATGAGTTGAAGTAGCAAATTGAAGAATTTGTTTTGAAGAAGGCTAGAACCAGTTGGTTTTAGTGAGATCTAGTGGGGTTTGATGTGTTTTAAGGTTTTCAAGGACTAGGGAGGTCATGTGTATGTTTGTACATGAAGCCCTAGTTGAGAGAAGCACATTTTTTAATGGAAAATTGAGGTTTTAGAGACTAAAAGTGGGTGAAGTTTGGGGGCAGCATAATATTAAGGATTATTAAGCATGTGCAAGCTTAAACAAGGGTGTTTGAAGTGTTCATAAGGCCACAGGAGGCTTGGAGATGGATTTTTCAATGTATTCTCCAAAATCCCAATGTACTGTAGGGGCAACTAGGTCAATTAGGCCTCTTTTCCAAAGAGACACCTTCCCAAACACCTGAAATCAAGTCAAACACCATGGAAAGTCATTAAATAGGTTACAAATTTTAAGATTTCATAATTTTCAGAGCTCTAGCCGCTCACCAAGCTACCAATCCACTAAACCCTCACTCTCAAGCCACCAAACCTAGGTTTTCCAAGGAGCCTTATTGAAAATAATTCTTGCCACAATTAAATCTCACATCCAACACCCCAAACATACCATATGATGTCTTTACATGCTCAAAAGACTCACAAATGACTGCCCCAAAGGATTTCATCCATTCACACTCTAAAACCACTCAAAATCACATATTTTCACACCCAAGGCCACATGCCATCACTCCAAAATGACCTCCCCTACCGCAAGAATCATCTTCTAACCTATTCCCCACCTAATGGACTCATTCCATCAAGCTATAGTATATAAATTAGGTGGAATGAGCCATTAAATCACTTGATGACCTCAAAACTTGAAATTTAGACTTCCAGACCCGCCTATAGTAAAATTCACTCTAAGAGCTCAAAACAAGATGGATTTCAATGCCAAAAAAAAAAACATGGCTAACACATCCCTCTACCCAAATAAAAACACTTTTATTCAATTTACTTTAGTACGGGTTCATGCAATTGATTGCTACAACACTAAAAAAAGAGAAAAACAAACTCAGATTTACAAAGAAAATAGAGCTTTATTGATCAATGCTTGTACAAAATCTTCCACTCTTCTCCAAAAACTCCTTCATTCGAGATTCACATACATATATTCAACTCCCTTAATCAACAATTGATTGAAAACCAACAACACAAGTGACCTTTGGCCTTCCCTAATTGTTTAGCTTCCCCACTATGCATTTCTTGCACTTCAAAATTTGAAAAATGACACTTTGCACTAATTTAGAAAATTTACAACTAAAACCTTCTAACTCACTAATAACCACTAAAATAGACTAATTACATCAATAAATGGTCTATATGACCTTATCCAAGCCAAAACAAGACTTCATCACCCTAATGACAACCATCAAAGCTTGGTGCCCATGTACCAAATAGTGGTGCAAGAGCACCTACACCTTACTCACAAGAAATTTAATTCTTTGAAAGTTGATGGGTGATCAATAGGTTGGTAGGGGTGTCTTTAGTTTATTTTCTCTTAATAATGTCTAAGAAGACCATGCTTGATGTAAATGGTAACTTTGGTCTCTCATTGTTCCATATTGTAAATGATGTCAAACATGTTAAGAAAATGTCAATGATGACAAATGGGGTCTAGGTAGGTTAATGTTGCTTTTCATGTAGAAGGTCATTTTTTGGGTCTAGTAAGGTCTAAATAGATCATCAAAAATTTTTTAGATGTCTAGGAGGGTCCAATAGTAAAATAATGTAAAAGGATTCAAAGTGTTGTTAACAAGAATATGTAAACAAGTGTAATTTTGCACTCCAATGGCCATAAAGGGATTAATAATTCAGTTAGAGGCTGTTATGGTTGTTGTATTAGGTAAGGAAACCTTCAAAAAGGTGGTAATAATCATTGTGAAGGTTTTCTTGGAGATTTTTGGAAGAAAATCTAATTGAATTCTTATTGTTTTCAGGAATTTTCTAAGTTTTCCATCTTTTTCAGATTTGTACGGTAATGTACAGTCATTAGATTGTAAAAATTATTTATGGATGTTGTAGTGGCATGAATCAACAATGCTTTGCATCTGGTTTGAAGGTTTATAAGAGAATTTAAGCATCTTATAGTTGTTTTCTTGATGACTGTCGGGTATACCCTGTTTTGGGGTTTTGTAGCTTTTATCATGTTTTGAAGGCCCATACATCGACTGTGCTCACTGTGATTGGTATATTGGGTCTCACGGGGAATGTTTAGGTGTTAGGGAGAGTGTTTTATGTTGAGAGAAATAAATAAAGTAGATTGGGTTACTGTCCCTATTGAGTTTATGTGGGAAAATGCATGAAAGTGGAGGTTTTAGTCTAGGGTTTGGTAAAATATGTGTGGGAGATCATTTCTTTTGAATTATTAAGCATGTGCAGTGTTTCTTAAGAGTGTTTGAGTTGGTTTTGAGATCTAAGGAGGTGTGGAATGTAGGTTTTCAATAAACACTCTTGGTTTGGCTAAAAATCAAGGGTTTCATAGTTTGCTATGTTAGAAGAGTCAAATTTGGAAACTAATTGTGGATTTAGTGGTTTGAGGGCATGGGAAATGCTACCTCAAAGTTTTAGTTTTTTGTGATAAGTCTAAAGGTGGATTGCTTTGTAATTTAGGCCTAATTAACCTAATTAGGACAACGCAGGAGTGGGATTTTCAGGAGTTTGGTCTAAAGGACTTGGTCTGACCCTGAGATATGTTTTGTAACTATGTAATGGGTGTCTGAATCATCCATTGGTTTTTCAAGTGTTTTGGGAAGTGTTGGAGTTAAGGGCCTAAAACTGGGTTTGCACTACTACTAGGGTTGCAAGGGTGAAAGTGGGAAATTCTACTTCTGGTTGTTTTCAAACATTGGGAGTTGTTTGGATTGGTCTAATAGGCCCTTTTAATTTTGTTAGATGCCTCTTGAAGGCAAGTTGACACTTTGAGTGAGTTTGGGCCTCCTAGGTCTGCATCAAATAGAGAGCAACATATAACCATCATTTTGCATATCTACATTAATGCAATTTTGCAAACCCTTATACAATCAAACCTAAACACTTGAAATAAAGAAATGATTAATAACATGACTTTAAAAATTCAATGTGCATACTTACCAATCAATCTAGGGAACCATTTAGGTCTTCTCTACTCTTTATTGTGTCAAGTATTGCCTCGTGGTTAGACTCATGCACTTTCCACAAGTTCTTGTTTGCAAGTATGCCCTTATATTTGATCAAATGAACATTGGTGGTGACGATAAGGTTTGAGTAGTCAAGAATCTTTCAATGCATGTCGAATTCCTCAAACAACCAAACTGCAACATTCTTAACTAGGTACCTTCTAGGCCATGTTCCAGTAACAACCACCAAACCTATAGGATATTCTATGTTTTCTCCATCTATAACTGGGGCCTCCAATTTATTTTTTGCCTCGATACAATGACACAGGTAATAATCTATGCCCTCTTCATTGTCTTCATCTACAATCACTGCATATACGTGCCTTGCATTGATATGTTCATCTTGTTAGATGTATTTAATGAACATCAAAACAAAACCTAAAAGTAAGATATATTACCTAGTTCTACAAGGTCCGATACATGATCAAATTCAATGGATCTGATAAGTGTCAAGTGGGGTTAGACTTCTTACAAACCATTTGTCAACCCACTCTATTGACTCACAATCATTCCATGCTCGAAGTGTACATGCAGAACAAAAGCATGTCATCTTCCACGTATGGATAGTCCATGTACCTACATTGGAGCTTCTAAAAGAGTTTAGCTCACCCAATCTTGTTAGTGTACACCAATCCTCATATTTTGCAATGTTAGTATCATCTACTAAATGAAAAAATCTACTAACTAAAGAATTACCTTGACTACCTAGACCCATTGCATGATTGCACCACTCAACAATTGATCTTGCATCTATCAACTTTACACTATCTTTGTACTTTAACTCTTCTCGTGCAAGGGCTCTTTTGATACATGCACCTACTCCATCATGCTCCTCCTTTCCATGCCCGACCTCTGAGAAGTTCCACATATGTTGAACACCACTGATCCTATGCATCTTGCTCAACCAGTAAAACATTCTAGCATTCTTGAATTGTGATGTACAATTATCTGACCATACGATATGTTGATTGAATGATATGACCTTGCTAGCTAGATCAACATAGAACATCTGAAAGAAACCTTGCACAAACTCGATAGAATGTGTGCGATCATCAATGATGTAAAAGTGATACTCCCTCAATACTTTCTTGTTATCCTTTGTACTATCATTTGCATGAATGAATGCTATATGCACAAATATAACAACCTATGTGGAGTTGTAGTACTGTGATTGCACCTTGTTTTTTGGCTGTAGTGTGTAGTTCTCCACGAAGTCAACAACTGAAACGATGCTATGAAGTGGAAATGTGTCCTTGCATAACTTGAACTATGAGTCCAACCATTGAGCTCTATGTGTATGCCTTGCATACTCATAGACCACCTGATCATGAAAAATGTCCATAAAATGATATACTAGAATCTTATCATTGACTAGTTCACACTTCTTTGCTTCTTTCCCATCTTTTAGATTGTAGGCCACTGTCTTGTATTTTTCAAATTTGACAATTTGTCTCCAATTGTGTGTGTACTAGCCATGTGTTAGCAAATTGGAAAATTTTGCATGCCACCACAATGATGACATTTTTCATCCAAACATGACTTGTAAAAATTTGACCATCCTCTCTTTCACATAAAATGGAAGATAAGAATTCCCTTGAGGATTTGGGTGGAGGCCTTATGTTACATTCCTGCAAAACATTTTCAGTATGCATATCTACACATATACGTCGATAAACATCATAATGGTTAGAAAACTCAATATGTACTCTATAACAACAAGTAGTGCGTGTGTGATTTATTTTGACATAAAAGGCTTTAGCATTTCAAAAAACCTTTGACATATTTTAATTTCAAGAAACTTTTGCACAAAATCAACAAAAAATTGGGTTTGAGTGGTATCCAAATAATGCTTTGGATGTGGCTCACAAATTTTACTACCAATTCTCCTTCTTACAACATCTCTTTTATTAGGAGAGGTCCTTGTGTTATCATTCCAATAATCTACTATTAAAGATCTCTCAAGCCTTGAGCAATTTTGCATCTTCATTACAGCACTCTACGAGAATGCCCATAACTAATTGCTATTTGGTTCCTCCAATCTTTCATGCCTTCCTTTGGCTCTCATTAGAGATGATCTACTTATTTTCAAACACTTAATTGTATTTGTAAGATTCAACTTGTTCCTTGTTTGACTGCTTAACAATGTTGTTGTCATCACATGTCTTGTGGCACAACTATCCTTCGTGCGTGAGGTAGAACCCACACTCTCATATGCACTCATCAAGTTCTTTACAATGGAATTTTCACTTGATCCATTCAAAACTCTCAACCAAAGAGCCTTCATGGTGGGCCTAAATTTGAGTTGCCTCATCATTTCAACAAATAGAACTTGGCATCTTCCACCCTCACTTAGCTTCTCAAAAAAAAAACTCCATATCCTTTGTGCAAATCTTTGACATGTACGTTTTGACATCTTATCAGGCATCCAATTCAAAACATTGGAATCAATATCAATAAAAAATCTAGGTTTTCTATGAAAAAATCTGAGGGGTTCTCAAATGTAATTTTTTGTCAACATTAGGAATGTCAACAACACTAGGGATAGATTGTGTACCTTCAATCAAAGGTGTAATTGATGACATACCTTGAGATTGACATGTAAACGATGTTGTACGTCCAACATGAGATGTCGTTTGTGGAGTGACTTCAAATAGAGGCGTGTTTGTTGATGTACTTTTGAAACGCAATGTTGTTGATGGTGTGTGTTCAACTGTAGATGTGATTTCTGATATACTTGGAAGAGCACATGCTGTTGTTGGTGTGTCTTCAACTGGAGATGTGAATTGAACTTCACCTATGGTTGATGATGTGCCTCCAACTTGGGGATCCATTTGTGTCCTTCCAAATACTTTTCCATATTTTCCCTTTGTTTTTCCAATTGTACATCTCTCTTAGATTGCACAAGAATTTCTGGTTGTATGGGTTGCAATTCTTTTGCTTCATGAGCTGCAATTTTTTATTCTCTTCTCCTTGCATTTTTTATTGCATGTTCTTCTGATGTTAGAGGCTTTGGTCATTTCTTCAGCATGACATTGAATGTTGCATATTCACAATCACACATAGAACAAAAGTAAGTAATGCATTTTATGAAACATATTGATAACGTTGATTACATTACTTTTATTGAACACACCAAAGCATTTTATGAAAGAAGGCAACGAGCTATTTGGAATTATCAAACATGTCTATATGCTACAACATTTTTCATACATAAATCTACCTCCATACCACAAGAAAGGAACTTGTATTACATTTTTTCAAACATATCCATACTGCTAATTACATTGCATTTTGTGGTTATTTGAGTCATTTTGGGAAACAAATGTAAAAGTTGCAAATCATGTAAAAAAATTGTCAATTTAGACAAAATTTGTCAAGGAGGGTAAAATGGTATTTAGAAAAAAGTTGTCAAGGAGAGGTTGGCATGCAATTTTGAGAAGATAAGCAATTGAAACACCCCCTATTTTTGTGTATTTTCCAAAAAAAATGAAGTTTCTTTGATCTGTACGGTTAAGTACCAAATTTTTTTGATCTTTCATGGAGTGAATCTTGTGGGTAGAAGGCCTAACACCATTTTAGACTTGTTTTGGATTGATTTCAATTGTTTTTGTGCATTTTAGAGACAAATTATAGAGGACCGGTTTGTATACCTTGTTTTAAGGGTTTTGAGTGTATGAAAATGACATTTTAAGCCATTCCACCCATTGTTTTGTTCTATAAATTGGTAGAATGGATAAGTAGGGAATTATTTAGGTGTGTAAATGGTTTTTTAGAGTAGGGAAGATGTTCAAAGGATTTTTGTGTTGTTGTCCCAAAGGTTTTTGTGCAAATTTTGCTTGAAAATGGATGTTTTGATCTAGTGTTTGGTGAAATATTGATGATAGAGGCTAGTGAATGAACTTATAAGAATATGAAGACATAATTAAGGGTGTTTGAAGTGGTGGATAGGATAGATAAGGTCTGGGATATAGTTTTTCAATAAAACCCCATGTAAATTGCCTAAAATGAGGGTTTCTTGTTTAGATGTCTTCAAAAGTGTGTCACTGCAAATAAATGGTGAAATTGAAGCTTTTTTTGATTGATTGTTGCTTCCCCATTTAGTTTTTGGATTGAGGAGGATTTTCCAATAGGGCCCCTTTGTAAAAGTGACCTAATTTGTGGTCTACAATAACGTAGGTGCTTTGTTTTGGAAAATTTGTTCCAAAGAAACCTAATGGTGTTTTTAGGTCAACAAACCTTCATTGAAAACCTACAAGGAAGAATAGGTGAGTTTGTGGAAGATAGGAAAGGAAAGGTTGTAAAAATGACATTAATGAAATTACAGAGGACCAGTCTATATACCCTGTTTTAAGGGTTTTGAATATGAAAATGACATTTTAAGCCATTCCACCCATTGTTTTGTTCTGTAAGTTGGTGGAATGGCTCAGTAAAGCATGATTTAGGTGTGTACATGGTTCATTGGAGCAAGGAAGATGTTTGAACACTTTTTTTGTTGCTGTCCCAAAGGTTTTTGTGCAAATTTTGCTTGAAAATGGAGGTTTTGAACTAGGGTTTCGTGAAATATTGATGATAGAGGATGGTGAATGAACTTATAAGAATATGTAGACATAATTAATGGTTTTTGAAGTGGTGTCTA